>OZ035839.1:1512317-1552317 GCA_964034765.1 Knipowitschia caucasica
GAGGCGTTTAGGGCAGAGGCGTTTAGGGCAGAGGCGTTTAGGTCAGAGGCGTTTAGGGCAGAGGCGTTTAGGGCAGAGGCGTTTAGGGCAGAGGCGTTTAGGGCAGAGGCGTTTAGGTCAGAGGCGTTTAGGTCAGAGGCGTTTAGGGCAGAGGCGTTTAGGTCAGAGGCGTTTAGGTCAGAGGCGTTTAGGGCAGAGGCGTTTAGGTCAGAGGCGTTTAGGGCAGAGGCGTTTAGGCAGAGGCGTTTAGGGCAGAGGCGTTTAGGGCAGAGGCGTTTAGGTCAGAGGCGTTTAGGCAGAGGCGTTTAGGTCAGAGGCGTTTAGGTCAGAGGCGTTTAGGGCAGAGGCGTTTAGGTCAGAGGCGTTTAGGGCAGAGGCGTTTAGGGCAGAGGCGTTTAGGGCAGAGGCGTTTAGGTCAGAGGCGTTTAGGGCAGAGGCGTTTAGGGCAGAGGCGTTTAGGGCAGAGGCGTTTAGGGCAGAGGCGTTTAGGTCAGAGGCGTTTAGGTCAGAGGCGTTTAGGGCAGAGGCGTTTAGGGCAGAGGCGTTTAGGTCAGAGGCGTTTAGGGCAGAGGCGTTTAGGTCAGAGGCGTTTAGGCAGAGGCGTTTAGGCAGAGGCGTTTAGGTCAGAGGCGTTTAGGTCAGAGGCGTTTAGGTCAGAGGCGTTTAGGGCAGAGGCGTTTAGGGCAGAGGCGTTTAGGGCAGAGGCGTTTAGGGCAGAGGCGTTTAGGGCAGAGGCGTTTAGGGCAGAGGCGTTTAGGCAGAGGCGTTTAGGTCAGAGGCGTTTAGGTCAGAGGCGTTTAGGGCAGAGGCGTTTAGGGCAGAGGCGTTTAGGGCAGAGGCGTTTAGGGCAGAGGCGTTTTAGGCAGAGGCGTTTAGGTCAGAGGCGTTTAGGTCAGAGGCGTTTAGGGCAGAGGCGTTTAGGGCAGAGGCGTTTAGGGCAGAGGCGTTTAGGGCAGAGGCGTTTAGGGCAGAGGCGTTTAGGCAGAGGCGTTTAGGTCAGAGGCGTTTAGGGCAGAGGCGTTTAGGCAGAGGCGTTTAGGTCAGAGGCGTTTAGGGCAGAGGCGTTTAGGGCAGAGGCGTTTAGGCAGAGGCGTTTAGGGCAGAGGCGTTTAGGTCAGAGGCGTTTAGGGCAGAGGCGTTTAGGGCAGAGGCGTTTAGGGCAGAGGCGTTTAGGTCAGAGGCGTTTAGGTCAGAGGCGTTTAGGGCAGAGGCGTTTAGGTCAGAGGCGTTTAGGGCAGAGGCGTTTAGGGCAGAGGCGTTTAGGGCAGAGGCGTTTAGGCAGAGGCGTTTAGGTCAGAGGCGTTTAGGGCAGAGGCGTTTAGGGCAGAGGCGTTTAGGGCAGAGGCGTTTAGGGCAGAGGCGTTTAGGGCAGAGGCGTTTAGGCAGAGGCGTTTAGGCAGAGGCGTTTAGGGCAGAGGCGTTTAGGGCAGAGGCGTTTAGGTCAGAGGCGTTTAGGTCAGAGGCGTTTAGGTCAGAGGCGTTTAGGGCAGAGGCGTTTAGGCAGAGGCGTTTAGGGCAGAGGCGTTTAGGGCAGAGGCGTTTAGGGCAGAGGCGTTTAGGTCAGAGGCGTTTAGGGCAGAGGCGTTTAGGGCAGAGGCGTTTAGGTCAGAGGCGTTTAGGGCAGAGGCGTTTAGGGCAGAGGCGTTTAGGGCAGAGGCGTTTAGGTCAGAGGCGTTTAGGGCAGAGGCGTTTAGGGCAGAGGCGTTTAGGGCAGAGGCGTTTAGGGCAGAGGCGTTTAGGTCAGAGGCGTTTAGGGCAGAGGCGTTTAGGGCAGAGGCGTTTAGGGCAGAGGCGTTTAGGGCAGAGGCGTTTAGGTCAGAGGCCTAGATCCAGGAAGTATCATTACATTAGTCCTGGTCTCAGGTCTCTGTAGCTCAGAGACTTTAAAACAGTTCTGTTTGTTACAAGTCTCTCCACGACCTCAAAGACATCTGAGACATGTTAGAGCCATATGAACAAACTCTGAGGAGCACAGGGACTGGCCTCCTGCTGGGACTCTGAGGAGCACAGGGACTGGACTCCTGCTGGGACTCTGAGGAGCACAGGGACTGGCCTCCTGCTGGGACTCTGAGCAGCACAGGGACTGGACTCCTGCTGGGACTCTGAGGAGCACAGGGACTGGCCTCCTGCTGGGACTCTGAGGAGCACAGGGACTGGCCTCCTGCTGGGACTCTGAGCAGCACAGGGACTGGACTCCTGCTGGGACTCTGAGGAGCACAGGGACTGGCCTCCTGCTGGGACTCTGAGGAGCACAGGGACTGGCCTCCTGCTGGGACTCTGAGCAGCACAGGGACTGGACTCCTGCTGGGACTCTGAGGAGCACAGGGACTGGCCTCCTGCTGGGACTCTGAGGAGCACAGGGACTGGACTCCTGCTGGGACTCTGAGGAGCACAGGGACTGGACTCCTGCTGGGACTCTGAGGAGCACAGGGACTGGACTCCTGCTGGGACTCTGAGGAGCACAGGGACTGGACTCCTGCTGGTGCCCAGATTTATGCAGCTAAAATCTGGAGCGGTCTTCCTGAATATGCGAGACAGACTTCTTCTCTGATGTTCAATAAACAGCTCTGTTCATCTTTTCTCTGTTTAACGCCCTGTGATTATTGCGTGACTGTTTCGTGTGCAGCACTTTGAGTTGCTTTGTGTATGAACTGTGCTCTACAAATAAACTTGCCTTGATTGTCTAACTATAGTGAATGCACATGGCTTCATAAAGGTCTGACATGAGCCAGAGGAAATCCTCCAGGTGCCCTGACCCCCCGGGCTGCAGCAGTGACAGATGACCATGAATCTACTATAATAACGCAGATGACAGAGTGTGGAACATCACGTGATCATAATAACGTTAATGAAATGGAGCCTGCGTGAATGTGACGATCTGTGACTGAAGCTCACCGCACACCGAAACGCAGCGCCTCGCGGCGCGTCATTTGACGCGCGTTCATGACATGTGTCAAATTACACCGGAACGCCTTGGCTAGCGTCCTTTTCCAGCTGATCGCAGATGAAATGGGTGAGTGACGTTTGGAAGTTTCTACTAATATTTTGGGGGAGGAAACAAAGTATTTACGTGAAATTATGCTGGCAAATATTACAAGAAAAGACTATTTGGACCCATTTTTTAAACAGGCTAATAACTAGCTCTGGGTAACGCTGTACTTGGGTTATCAAGCTTTCCTCGTCCATTGTGACCGGTTTACTTGAGCAATAGCGCCGACAAGTGTGTAAATTTGAGACCGCGCTCACAGCTACGTGATAAGAAGCGCAGAAGAAGAAAACTACGGGTGCTTGGAGGGACAGTTTCAGCCGCGGCGCCGCGTCTGGATTCAACAAAACTGAATCGTGGCGCCCGGTCCAGCGTCGCCGCGCGTCACTGCAACCTTGGTGTGCGTTCTCTCATAGAAAATAAAGGAGGCGGCTCTTTTGCCGCGCGTCAAGGCGTTTCGGTGTGCGTTGGGCTTTAGGCTTCGTAGAAAACGCCTCTTCAGTGCGCGCTGCAGGCAGAGCATTGGGCAGATCTCTGGTGTCACATGTCCATTCAGCCCATCTGCTGTGCGCGTGCGTGAGACTAGTCTGATCCGAGCGCGCACGGAGCGGGAGGCTGTGAGCAGGTGCTTCAGCTGCTGACGCGGGTCTCTGTGGGTCTCTGTGGATCTCTGTGGTTCTCTGTGTTTCTCTGTGGGTCTCTTTGGGTCTCTGTGGAGTACCCCCGCTGAGGATAACGCATAACTTTTCTCCCGTGGATCTGACTCTGGACCAGTGCGTTTGGGGATCGGAGGCTCCTCTGCGCACTGCCGCAAAGAGCGAAAACTAAAGATGGGAATTACAGAAACCAGGGCGGATGTGCAGCTCCTGCGGCCGGTATCATGATGTGATTGTCGGCCTCATCTGCAGGACCGTCGGCTCTGCTCTGAGGTAAGGCTCCGTGGGGATCGTGGTGTTTGTGTCGGGAGCTGGTGCGTCAAAGCCCGGGGTAGATCCTGTCTCCTGCGCCGTCAGTGCGTCCTAACCGCGGGTGTAACTGAGAGCCGCCTGCACAGATGCACACTCTGCAAGACAACTGGCTTTAATGATTATGTTCTCTATACAATCTAAGAATAGCCTAATTCCAGCTCCTCCACCCCGTTTATCAATCATGTAATTCCACATCTGACCACTAGGTGACAGATGATAGTGCTGCTCTCTGCTGCAGGTTATTTCTGGATGCACGTTTCCAGGTCATGTATGATTTAAGAATGTATTGTTTAATGCAAATGAAGCAGATCCATCACCTTTAGGCCTCCGCTCTGCTGTCGGCTTACTGTACACAGTGACTAATCTGCTGGAAGTGTGATTACTAAAGGCAGCGTGGCCGGAGGGAATCCTGCTGAAGTTGATGATTTGAATAATAGATTTTCTCAAAGACAGAAAACATTCTCTTTCAGGGAAATACATGTTTCTTCTTTTCACGGTGTGGAGGCCTCTAAGGACTCCCAATTAGAACCTCCTACATTGTGTTTTGCAATAATAATTATGGTCTTTGACCATTCAAGTCAATGAAGTCATGAATGTATCTTTCTGCAGTTAATGATCTACTTTTTAGAATGTGCTGGAAATCAGACCCTCATGAAGTATGAGGATCCCTGACCCAGTTATTTACACTATAGAATACAATATCTACACTTTAGAGTTAGACTTAGAGTTTTGTGTCAGAATAATATCTTTATTTAAACATGTCACTGAAACACAGTCTACAGAAATGTGACACACAACTGCTTCTAAGTCCCGCCCACCTGGCAACCATAGACTGTATCTGGCAACCCACTCTGGTTCTGGAATTATAATTTACATACAAAATCTCCTTAGGATTTTGAAGTCACGAAGCACACAGATGTTTTCAGCCCAAAAAGCACAAACAAAAATGTAAAATTCTGCCAAATGTGTTTATTTGTTTTTAAGTTTCAGAAACTGCAGGTCTCAGGTCCTCATTCACAGACGCTCATTAGCAGCTTTTGTAAAGTAAAGATTATTCTTAAAAAATTATTCGTTTTTTAGATTCTGAAACCTCAGTGCAAATGTTTCTTTGTGGTTTTACTTCCTGTCTTGCTCCCATTGAGCTGCACCTGTCTGTGTCTCTGTCTCTGTGTCTCTGTCTCTGTCTCTGTGTCTCTGTCTCTGTGTCTCTGTCTCTGTCTCTGTGTCTCTGTCTCTGTGTCTCTGTCTCTGTGTCTCTGTCTCTGTCTCTGTGTCTCTGTCTCTGTGTCTCTGTGTCTCTGTCTCTGTCTCTGTCTCTGTGTCTCTGTGTCTCTGTCTCTGTGTCTCTGTCTCTGTGTCTCTGTCTCTGTGTCTCTGTGTCTCTGTCTCTGTGTCTCTGTCTCTGTGTCTCTGTGTCTCTGTCTCTGTGTCTCTGTCTCTGTGTCTCTGTGTCTCTGTGTCTCTGTCTCTGTGTCTGTGTCTCTGTCTCTGTGTCTCTGTGTCTCTGTCTCTGTGTCTCTGTGTCTCTGTCTCTGTGTCTCTGTGTCTGTGTCTCTGTCTCTGTGTCTGTGTCTCTGTGTCTGTGTCTCTGTGTCTCTGTCTCTGTGTCTCTGCCTCTGTCTCTGTGTCTGTGTCTCTGTCTCTGTGTCTCTGTGTCTCTGTCTCTGTGTCTCTGTCTCTGTGTCTCTGTCTCTGTGTCTCTGTGTCTCTGTGTCTCTGTGTCTCTGTCTCTGTGTCTCTGTGTCTCTGTCTCTGTGTCTCTGTGTCTGTGTCTCTGTGTCTGTGTCTCTGTCTCTGTGTCTCTGTCTCTGTGTCTCTGTGTCTCTGTCTCTGTGTCTCTGTCTCTGTGTCTCTGTCTCTGTGTCTGTCTCTGTGTCTCTGTGTCTGTGTCTCTGTCTCTGTGTCTCTGTCTCTGTGTCTCTGTCTCTGTGTCTCTGTCTCTGTGTCTCTGTGTCTCTGTGTCTCTGTCTCTGTGTCTCTGTGTCTCTGTGTCTCTGTCTCTGTGTCTCTGTGTCTGTGTCTCTGTCTCTGTGTCTCTGTGTCTGTGTCTCTGTCTCTGTGTCTCTGTGTCTCTGTGTCTCTGTGTCTCTGTCTCTGTGTCTCTGTGTCTCTGTCTCTGTGTCTCTGTGTCTGTGTCTCTGTCTCTGTGTCTCTGTCTCTGTGTCTCTGTGTCTCTGTGTCTGTGTCTCTGTCTCTGTGTCTCTGTGTCTCTGTCTCTGTGTCTCTGTCTCTGTGTCTCTGTCTCTGTGTCTGTCTCTGTGTCTCTGTGTCTGTGTCTCTGTCTCTGTGTCTCTGTGTCTCTGTCTCTGTGTCTCTGTCTCTGTGTCTCTGTGTCTCTGTGTCTCTGTCTCTGTGTCTCTGTGTCTGTGTCTCTGTCTCTGTGTCTCTGTGTCTGTGTCTCTGTCTCTGTGTCTCTGTGTCTCTGTCTCTGTGTCTCTGTCTCTGTGTCTCTGTGTTTGTGTCTCTGTCTCTGTGTCTCTGTCTCTGTGTCTCTGTCTCTGTGTCTCTGTGTCTGTGTCTCTGTCTCTGTGTCTCTGTGTCTCTGTCTCTGTGTCTCTGTCTCTGTGTCTCTGTCTCTGTGTGTCTCTGTCTCTGTGTCTCTGTGTCTCTGTCTCTGTGTCTCTGTGTCTCTGTCCCTGTCTCTGTCTCTCTGTCTCTGTGTCTGTGTCTCTGTCTGTTTTCCTGGTTCTCGTTGATCATTGCATGTGCCTGTATGTGTGTATCTGTATGTATGTGTGTATCTGTCTGTATGTGTGTATCTGTATGTATGTGTGTATCTGTATGTATTTGTGTATCTGTCTGTATGTGTGTATCTGTATGTATTTGTGTATCTGTATGTATTTGTGTATCTGTCTGTATGTGTGTATCTGTCTGTATGTGTGTGTGTATGGGTTTGTGTGTATCTGTCTGTATGTGTGTGTGTGTCTGTGTGTGTGAGTGTGTTAAACGGGGCTGGGTAGTTTTATTATACTTAGTTTTTTCTGTCTGACAGTGTGTTGTAGTGTGACATCACAAGGACCACTGTGTCTGGGTTCAATCTCTCCTTTGGATCATGTTTAAGGTTCACTGTCTCTGCACAAGTAAAAACTCTACCAACCTCACCCCTCACACGCCTCACCCCTCACATGCCTCACCCCTCACGCCTCACCCCTCATGCCTCACCCCTCATGCCTCACCCATCACGCATCAGACGCCTCACCCCTCCACACGCCTCACCCCTTACACGCCTCACCAATCACATGCCTCACCCATCACACACCTCACCCCTTACACGCCTCACCCCTCACACGCCTCACCCCTTACACGCCTCACCCCTCACAAACCTCACCTCTCACACCCCTCACCCCTCACACACCTCACCCCTTACACGCCTCACCCCTCACAAACCTCACCTCTCACACCCCTCACCCCTCACACACCTCACCCCTTACACGCCTCACCCCTCACACGCCTCACTCCTCACACCTCACCCCTCACATGCCTCACCCCTCACACGCCTTGCACCACACCCCTCACACACCTCACACGCCTCACCCCTCACACGCCTCACCCCTCACATACCTCACCCCTTATGTTCCATAAGTTCATTATGGAACATGGAGTACGAGGGGTGAGTCGTATGAAGGGTGAGGCGTATGAAGGGTGAGGCGTATGACGGGTGAGGCGTATGACGTATGAGGGGTGAGGCGTATGAGGGTTGAGGCATATGAGGGGTGACACTTATGATGAGGCGTATGAGGGGTGAGGTGTGTGAGGGGTGAGGTGTGAGGGGTGAGGTGTGAGGCGTATGAGGGGTGAGGCGTGTGAGGCGTATGAGGGGTGAGGTGTGTGAGGGATGAGGTGTGAGGCGTATGAGGGGTGAGGTGTGAGGCGTATGAGGGGTGAGGTGTGTGAGGGGTGAGACGTGTGAGGGGTAAGGCGTGTGAGGGGTGAGGCGTGTGAGGGGTGAGGGCGTGTGAGGGGTGAGGCGTGTGAGGGGTGAGGGGTGAGGCGTGTGAGGGGTGAGACGTGTGAGGGGTAAGGCGTGTGAGGGGTGAGGTGTGAGGCGTATGAGGGGTGAGGTGTGTGAGGGGTGAGACGTGTGAGGGGTAAGGCGTGTGAGGGGTGAGGCGTGTGAGGGGTGAGGCGTGTGAGGGGTGAGGCGTGTGAGGCGTGTGAGGGGTGAGGCGTGTGAGGCGTATGAGGGGTGAGGTGTGTGAGGGATGAGGTGTGAGGCGTATGAGGGGTGAGGTGTGAGGCGTATGAGGGGTGAGGTGTGTGAGGGGTGAGACGTGTGAGGGGTAAGGCGTGTGAGGGGTGAGGCGTGTGAGGGGTGAGGCGTGTGAGGGGTGAGGCGTGTGAGGGGTGAGGCGTGTGAGGGGTGAGGCGTGTGAGGGGTGAGACGTGTGAGGGGTAAGGCGTGTGAGGGGTGAGGCGTGTGAGGGGTGAGGCGTGTGAGGGGTGAGGCGTGTGAGGGGTGAGACGTGTGAGGGGTAAGGCGTGTGAGGGGTGAGGCGTGTGAGGGGTAAGGCGTGTGAGGCGTGTGAGGGGTGAGGCGTGTGAGGGGTGAGGCGTGTGAGGGGTGAGGCGGGTGAGGCGTGTGAGGGGTGAGGCGTGTGAGGGGTGAGGCGTGTGAGGGGTGAGACGTGTGAGGGGTGAGGCGTGTGAGGGGTGAGGCGTGTGAGGGGTAAGGCGTGTGAGGCGTGTGAGGGGTGAGGCGTGTGAGGGGTGAGGCGTGTGAGGGGTGAGGCGTGTGAGGGGTGAGGCGTGTGAGGGGTGAGGTGTGTGAGGGGTGAGGTGTGTGAGGGGTGAGGCGTGTGAGGGGTGAGGCGTGTGAGGGGTGAGGCGTTGTGAGGGGTGAGGGTGTGTGAGGGGTGAGGTGTGTGAGGGGTGAGGCGTGTGAGGGGTGAGGCGTATGAGGGGTGAGGTGTGTGAGGGGTGAGACGTGTGAGGGGTGAGGCGTGTGAGGGGTGAGGCGTGTGAGGGGTGAGGCGTGTGAGGGGTGAGGCGTGTGAGGGGTGAGGCGTGTGAGGGGTGAGGCGTGTGAGGGGTAAGGCGTGTGAGGCGTGTGAGGGGTGAGGCGTGTGAGGGGTGAGGCGTGTGAGGGGTGAGGCGTGTGAGGGGTGAGGCGTGTGAGGGGTGAGGCGTGTGAGGGGTGAGGGCGTGTGAGGGGTGAGGCGTGTGAGGGGTGAGGCGTGTGAGGGGTGAGGTGTGTGAGGGGTGAGGCGTGTGAGGGGTGAGGCGTGTGAGGGGTGAGGTGTGTGAGGGGTGAGGCGTGTGAGGGGTGAGGTGTGTGAGGGGTGAGGTGTGTGAGGGGTGAGGCGTGTGAGGGGTGAGGCGTATGAGGGGTGAGGTGTGTGAGGGATGAGGGGTGTGAGGGGTGAGGCGTGTGAGGGGTGAGGCGTGTGAGGGGTGAGGCGTGTGAGGGGTGAGGCGTGTGAGGGGTGAGGCGTGTGAGGGGTGAGGCGTGTGAGGGGTGAGGCGTGTGAGGGGTGAGGCGTGTGAGGGGTGAGGCGTATGAGGGGTGAGGTGTGTGAGGGATGAGGGGTGAGGCGTATGAGGGGTGAACCAAAACTGTATTATTGCACTAATGGGTCATGTATGTATCTTTTCATTAGGCCAGGCAAGTTTAATTGTCTAGCACAGTTCATACAGAAGGCAAAGAGATAATCACAGTTCATTAAACAAAGTGAAGATAAAATCTGTTTTGAGCAGGATTGAAACAGTGTCAGAGAATAGGCTCAGTGTAAAACAGACTCTGATTATCCGCGTTCTATCCATTTTCTTCCCTTTAATCCATTTCTGGGTCAGGGGGGTGGCAGTCAGAGATGCCACCCAAGTCTCATAGCACCAGCCCCTCACTGACCCTCTGCAGGTGGTGAGTCCACAGGAGGACGGCTGCTCTCTGACTGTGAGCATAGCCTTGATCTTTCAGTGGGGGCTTTGGGCAAAGTGGGGTTAAGTGTCTTGCCCAAGGACACAACGACAGCAGTCATCAGTGGGAGTCGGTGGAGAAGGTGTAGAGGTGGGAATTGAACCCACGACCTTCTGGCCTTAAGGCCAATGCTCTACCAACTGAGCTACTGTCGCCCCTGTCCGCGTTCTGATGAGGAGAAAACAAAAGAAGCAAAGGACGCCAAAGACATTCATGATTTAGTAAAAGGAAACCAATAACGGGCTAAAAATAGACAACGGAGAGCTAAGAATAGACCGAGAACCAACTGGGACTGACAAAAGACGACAAGTGGAACCAATACACACAGGGAAACACAGGGGAATTATGTTAGTGCGACACCATCACTCAACGGGACAGGAAGTAACACAGATAATTCTGTGTGGATCTCTCTCTCTGTGGATCTCTCTCTCTCTGTGGAACTTTCTCTGTGGAACTCTCTTTCTCTGTGGATCTCTCTCTCTGTGGTCCTCTCTCTGGGGATCTCGATCTCTCTGTGGATCTCTCTCTCTCTGTGGATCTCTCTCTCTGTGGTCCTCTCTCTTTGGAACTCTCTCTCTCTGTGGATCTCTCTCTCTGTGGTCCTCTCTCTGTGGATCTCTCTCTCTTTGGATCTCTCTCTCTCTGTGGATCTCTCTCTCTTTGGATCTCTCTCTCTCTCTCTGTGGATCTCTCTCTCTTTGGATCTCTCTCTCTCTCTCTGTGGATCTCTCTCTCTCTGTGAATCTCTCTCTCTTTGTGGATCTGAGGTTTCTCACTTTTCCCCAACTGGGTTTTAGAGTGTTTCCTCTGATGCTGGAGTCTGTTACAGTCAGAGTTAGAAGGACACTCTACATTTTATACATTTATTATTGACATTGGTCTATCCCTATGGTCCAATACCATGTGTTCTCTCCCTATGGTCCAATACCATGTGTTCTCTCCCTATGGTCCAATACCATGTGGTCTCTCCCTATGGTCCGATTCCATGTGTTCTCTCTCTATGGTCCAATACCATGTGGTCTCTCCCTATGGACCAATACCATGTGTTCTCTCCCTATGGTCCAATACCATGTGGTCTCTCCCTATGGACCAATACCATGTGGTCTCTCTCTATGGACCAATACCATGTGGTCTCTCTCTATGGACCAATACTATGTGGTCTCTCCCTATGGACCAATACCATGTGGTCTCTCCCTATGGACCAATACCATGTGGTCTCTCCCTATGTACCAATACCATGTGGTCTCTCCCTATGGACCAATACCATGTGGTCTCTCCCTATGTACCAATACCATGTGGTCTCTCCCTATGGTCCAATACCATGTGGTCTCTCCCTATGTACCAATACCATGTGGTCTCTCCCTATGGACCAATACCATGTGGTCTCTCCCTATGGACCAATACCATGTGGTCTCTCCCTATGGTCCAATACCATGGTCCAATACCATGTGGTCTCTCCCTATGGTCCAATACCATGGTCCAATACCATGTGGTCTCTCCCTATGGACCAATACCATGTGGTCTCTCCCTATGGTCCAATACCATGGTCCAATACCATGTGGTCTCTCCCTATGGTCCAATACCATGTGGTCTCTCCCTATGGACCAATACCATGTGGTCTCTCCCTATGGACCAATAACCATGTGGCCTCTCCCTATGGACCAATACCATGTGGTCTCTCCCTATGGTCCAATACCATGTGGTCTCTCCCTATGGTCCAATACCATGTGGTCTCTCCCTATGGTCCAATACCATGTGGTCTCTCCCTATGGACCAATACCATGTGGTCTCTCCCTATGGTCCAATACCATGGTCCAATACCATGTGGTCTCTCCCTATGGACCAATACCATGTGGTCTCTCCCTATGGTCCAATACCATGGTCCAATACCATGTGGTCTCTCCCTATGGTCCAATACCATGTGGCCTCTCCCTATGGACAAATACCATGTGGTCTCTCCCTATGGTCCAATACCATGGTCCAATACCATGTGGTCTCTCCCTATGGTCCAATACCATGTGGTCTCTCCCTATGGACCAATACCATGTGGTCTCTCCCTATGGACCAATACCATGTGGTCTCTCCCTATGGACAAATACCATGTGGTCTCTCCCTATGGTCCAATACCATGGTCCAATACCATGTGGTCTCTCCCTATGGTCCAATACCATGTGGTCTCTCCCTATGGACCAATACCATGTGGTCTCTCCCTATGGACCAATACCATGTGGTCTCTCCCTATGGTCCAATACCATGGTCCAATACCATGTGGTCTCTCCCTATGGTCCAATACCATGTGGTCTCTCCCTATGGTCCAATACTATGGTCCAATACCATGTGGTCTCTCCCTATGGAACAATACCATGTGGTCTCTCCCTATGGTCCAATACCATGGTCCAATACCATGTGGTCTCTCCCTATGGTCCAATACCATGGTCCAATACCATGTGGTCTCTCGCTATGGTCCAATACCATGTGGTCTCTCCCTATGGACCAATACCATGTGGTCTCTCCCTATGGACCAATACCATGTGGTCTCTCCCTATGGACCAATACCATGTGGTCTCTCCCTATGGACCAATACCATGTGGTCTCTCCCTATGTACCAATACCATGTGGTCTCTCCCTATGGACCAATACCATGTGGTCTCTCCGTATGGACCAATACCATGTGGTCTCTCCCTATGGTCCAATACCATGGTCCAATACCATGTGGTCTCTCCCTATGGTCCAATACCATGTGGTCTCTCCCTATGGACCAATACCATGTGGTCTCTCCCTATGGACCAATACCATGTGGCCTCTCCCTATGGACCGATACCATGTGGCCTCTCCCTATGGTCCAATACCATGTGGCCTCTCCCTATGGACCGATACCATGTGGTCTCTCCCTATGGTCCAATACCATGTGGTTTCTCCCTATGGTCCAATACCATGTGGTCTCTCCCTATGGACCAATACCATGTGGTCTCTCCCTATGGTCCAATACCATGGTCCAATACCATGTGGTCTCTCCCTATGGACCAATACCATGTGGTCTCTCCCTATGGTCCAATACCATGTGGTCTCTCCCTATGGCCCAATACCATGTGGTCTCTCCCTATGGTCCAATACCATGGTCCAATACCATGTGGTCTCTCCCTATGGACCAATACCATGTGGTCTCTCCCTATGGACAAATACCATGTGGTCTCTCCCTATGGTCCAATACCATGGTCCAATACCATGTGGTCTCTCCCTATGGTCCAATACCATGTGGTCTCTCCCTATGGACCAATACCATGTGGTCTCTCCCTATGGACCAATACCATGTGGTCTCTCCCTATGGTCCAATACCATGGTCCAATACCATGTGGTCTCTCCCTATGGACCAATATCATGTGGTCTCTCCCTATGGTCCAATACCATGTGGTCTCTCCCTATGGTCCAATACCATGGTCCAATACCATGTGGTCTCTCCCTATGGACCAATACCATGTGGTCTCTCCCTATGGTCCAATACCATGGTCCAATACCATGTGGTCTCTCCCTATGGTCCAATACCATGTGGTCTCTCCCTATGGTCCAATACCATGGTCCAATACCATGTGGTCTCTCCCTATGGTCCAATACCATGTGGTCTCTCCCTATGGTCCAATACCATGTGGTCTCTCCCTATGGTCCAATACCATGTGGTCTCTCCCTATGGTCCAATACCATGTGGTCTAATCTGTTGTTGGTGATTTCAATGATGCTGTAAAGTCTCTGAGAAAGTACTGTTGTGATTTAGGACGATGTGTGTGTGTGTTCGTGTGTGTGTGTGTAGTCAGTGTGTGTGTGTGTGTCTGTAGTCAGTGTGTGTGTGTGTGTGTGTGTGTGGCTGCGTGTGTGTGTGTGTGTGTGTGTCTGTAGCCAGTGTGTGTGTGTGTGTGTAGTCAGTGTGTGTGTGTGTGTGTGTGTGTGGCTGTGTGTGTGTTCGTGTGTGTGTGTCTCTGTAGTCAGTGTGTGTGTGTGTGTGTGTGTGTGTGGCTGTGTGTGTGTGTGTGTGAGTGTGGCTGTGTGTGTGTTTGTGTGTGTGTGTGTCTCTGTAGTCAGTGTGTGTGTGTAGCTGTGTGTGTGTGTCTCTGTAGTCAGTGTGTGTGTGTAGCTGTGTGTGTGTGTGTCTCTTTAGTCAGTGTTTGTGTGTAGCTGTGTGTGTGTGTGTGTCTCTGTAGTCAGTGTGTGTGTGTAGCTGTGTGAGTGTGTGTCTCTGTAGTCAGTGTTTGTGTGTAGCTGTGTGTGTGTGTGTCTCTGTAGTCAGTGTGTGTGTCCTACATTGGTGGTGGAATGTCTCAATGTTAATCCACTGTAAGTAAGTAAGTAAGTAAGTTATTATTTATATACCGCCTTTTCACTGCAGATCTGAGTCTCAAAGCGGTTTACAATTGTTAATTTTTTGGGCATTTGTCTCTCACTCCACACAGAGATGGGAGCGCGGCCAGTACAGGAGGCACATGCCAGAACTATTGGACATATTTTTAGTGGTAGGGGAAACCGGAGTACCCGGAGGAAACCTACGCAGACACGGGGAGAACATGCAAACTCCACTCAGAAAGGCCCTGGTCCGGCCGGGATTCGAACCCAGGACCTTCTTGCTGAGAGGCGAGAGTGCTATCCACTCAGCCACCGTGCCGCCTGTAAATAATTATGTAAGTGTTGCACTGTAGAGAAAAACTCACAGGGACAGGAGCTCACAGGGACAGGAGCTCACAGGGACAGGGGCTCACAGGGACAGGAGCTCACAGGGACAGGAGCTCACAGGGACAGGAGCTCACAGGGACAGGGGCTCACAGGGACAGGAGCTCACAGGGACAGGAGCTCACAGGGACAGGAGCTCACAGGGACAGGAGCTCACAGGGACAGGAGCTCACAGGGACAGGAGCTCACAGGGACAGGAGCTCACAGGGACAGGAGCTCACAGGGACAGGGGCTCACAGGGACAGGAGCTCACAGGGACAGGAGCTCACAGGGACAGGAGCTCACAGGGACAGGAGCTCACAGGGATAGGAGATCACAGGGACAGGAGCTAAAAGGGACAGAAGCTTACAGGGACAGGAGCTCACAGGGACAGGGGCTCACAGGGGCTCACAGGGACAGGGGCTCACAGGGACAGGAGCTCACAGGGACAGGGGCTCACAGGGACAGGAGCTCACAGGGACAGGAGCTCACAGGGACAGGGGCTCACAGGGACAGGGGCTCACAGGGACAGGAGCTCACAGGGACAGGGGCTCACAGGGACAGGAGCTCACAGGGACAGGAGCTCACAGGGACAGGGGCTCACAGGGACAGGGGCTCACAGGGACAGGAGCTCACAGGGACAGGAGCTCACAGGGACAGGAGCTCACAGGGACAGGAGCTCACAGGGACAGGAGCTCACAGGGACAGGAGCTCACAGGGACAGGAGCTCACAGGGACAGGGGCTCACAGGGACAGGAGCTCACAGGGACAGGAGCTCACAGGGACAGCTTGCATGTGCCGCATCAGTTGCGTCTTTCCTCCTGTAGCTATGTGTGAAGCACTTTCGCTTCTCAGCAAGAAGGTCCTGGGTTCGAATAACCGTTTGGAGGGGAGTTTGCATGTTCTCCCCGTGTCTGCGTAGGTTTCCACCGGGTACTCCGGTTTCCCCTGTTATAAATATACATTACTTGCTTACATTGTCCCTGTCAATTAAATAAATGAGAATATATTTAATTCAGAGAATGTCCTGAATCTAAAGTATAGTTTCCCACTTTCCCGCAGCAGCAGCTGACTTCCTCTGCTGTGAGTGTGTGTGTGTGTGAGTGTGTGTGTGTGTGTGTGCTGTGGGAGTGTGTGTGTGTGCTGTGGGAGTGTGTGTGTGCTGTGGGAGTGTGTGTGTGTGTGCTGTGAGAGTGTGTGTGTGTGCTGTGAGAGAGTGTGTGTGTGTGCTGTGAGAGTGTGTGTGTGTGCTGTGAGAGAGTGTGTGTGTGTGCTGTGAGAGAGTGTGTGTGTGTGCTGTGAGAGAGTGTGTGTGTGTGCTGTGGGAGTGTGTGTGTGTGTGCTGTGAGAGTGTGTGTGTGTGCTGTGAGAGAGTGTGTGTGTGTGCTGTGGGAGTGTGTGTGTGTGTGCTGTGAGAGTGTGTGTGTGTGCTGTGAGAGTGTGTGTGTGTGTGCTGTGAGAGTGTGTGTGTGTGCTGTGAGAGAGTGTGTGTGTGTGCTGTGAGAGAGTGTGTGTGTGTGCTGTGAGAGAGTGTGTGTGTGTGCTGTGGGAGTGTGTGTGTGTGTGTGTGTGTGTGCTGTGGGAGTGTGTGTGTGCTGTGAGAGTGTGTGTGTGTGTGCTGTTAGAGTGTGTGTGTGTGTGTGTGTGTGTGTGCTGTGAGAGTGTGTGTGTGTGTGCTGTGAGAGAGTGTGTGTGTGTGCTGTGAGAGAGTGTGTGTGTGTGCTGTGGGAGTGTGTGTGTGTGTGTGCTGTGGGAGTGTGTGTGTGTGTGTGTGTGTGTGCTGTGGGAGTGTGTGTGTGTGTGTGTGTGTGTGTGCTGTGGGAGTGTGTGTGTGTGTGTGCTGTGGGAGTGTGTGTGTGTGTGCTGTGGGAGTGTGTGTGTGTGTGTGTGTGTGTGTGTGCGTGCTGTGGGAGTGTGTGTGTGTGTGCTGTGGGAGTGTGTGTGTGTGCTGTGGGAGTGTGTGTGTGTGCTGTGGGAGTGTGTGTGTGCTGTGGGAGTGTGTGTGTGTGTGCTGTGAGAGTGTGTGTGTGTGCTGTGAGAGAGTGTGTGTGTGTGCTGTGGGAGTGTGTGTGTGTGTGCTGTGAGAGTGTGTGTGTGTGCTGTGAGAGAGTGTGTGTGTGTGCTGTGAGAGAGTGTGTGTGTGTGCTGTGAGAGAGTGTGTGTGTGTGCTGTGGGAGTGTGTGTGTGTGTGTGTGTGTGTGCTGTGGGAGTGTGTGTGTGCTGTGAGAGTGTGTGTGTGTGTGCTGTTAGAGTGTGTGTGTGTGTGTGTGTGTGTGTGCTGTGAGAGTGTGTGTGTGTGTGTGCTGTGAGAGAGTGTGTGTGTGTGCTGTGAGAGAGTGTGTGTGTGTGCTGTGGGAGTGTGTGTGTGTGTGTGTGTGTGTGCTGTGGGAGTGTGTGTGTGTGTGTGTGTGTGCTGTGGGAGTGTGTGTGTGTGTGTGTGTGTGTGCTGTGGGAGTGTGAGGGGAGATGCAGGTGAATACTGTCCACTCAGGGATGACCTTTGCCTCGGGGGGATTACACACAGACCTTAATGGACTTAGACTTAACCCTTTCAACACATATTTTGGAGTCATGCTACAGAGCGGCGTGGCTGTGTGTGTGTGTGTGTGTGTGTGTGTGTGTGTGTGTGTGTGTGTGTGTGTGTGTGTGTGTGTGTGTGTGTGTGCGCCTGTGGCCGGGGGAGGGTTAATCTGGCCCCTGCTCTCTCCTGGATCCGCAGACGCCGCAGTGAAACGGATAATCCCCGCTAATCACATCTGAAATGTGTTCCTCTTCATCTCACTGCTCCAAACCCCAAATGTCATTCTTCTTTAGTCCTGTGCTTATGGAGGAGACACAACACAACAAAACCGCATAAACACAGATGCATTGTGTGTGTTTTTATTATTCACAATAGACTGAGAATGAAAAGATATTAGATTGTTTTTACACTAAAACACTGCAGTTTTTAGAGTTGGACCCTCGTTTTGGAAACAGGAAGGACAGGGATCCAGGACACATTTATCCACATTTATCCACATTTATCCACATTTATCCACATTTATCCACATTTCTGCTCCTTTTGGATCAATGTCTATGTGTTTTTTATCGTTGCATTTCCTGTGTGTGATTCTCTGATCTGTTGTTGGTGAATTGACAGCTTTGTGAAGTCCTCCAATACTGTTGTGATTTAGGGCGACACAGAAATGAATTGAATCTGTCATATAAGAATTAGACAAATATTTCTCAGGGTGGTATTTCCAGTGTCCATAACAACATGTGGAAAGGATCGTAAACTAAACGGATTGTTCCTGTCAGATTTCCCACAACATCTACAATCCGACGGTTTTGTAAAGTCCTCCTAGATTTTTGTTTTTTATTTAACCATTATTTAACCACAAAAAATCCCATTGAGATTAAGAACCTATTTTTCAAGGGTGTTGTGGCCAAAGTTACACATAAAAACAACATATCATTTAATTCATTCTCAACCCCTTTATTGATCCATTTCTGGGTCGGGGGTCGGGGGTCGGGGGTCGGCTGCACCCACTGCTCACAGCACCAGTCCCTCTGATCCTCTGCAGGGGGTGGCTCCACGGGAAGATGGCTGCTTTGTCAGTGACGACACAGTCTTTAGGCAATGTGGGGTTAAGTGTTTTGCCCAAGGACACAACAACAGCGGACATTAGTGGGACTCGAACCCATGACCTTCAGGCTCAAAGGCCAATGCTCTACCAACTGAGCTACTGTCACCCCCAATAATAACAATAATAATTAATTAAAAACGACAGACGACACACATCAAGTAAAACATTCAGATATATATATATTCGTTTATTCTTCGGCCATCAGCAGAAAATAAGAAAACATTTGACATTCACAAATTATAAATTATATACTGACCGAAAGGGTTAGGCTAAAGTTTAACACTTATTTCGCCTAACCCTATTAACAAATAACAAAATTACATTTCTTACTTATACAAATGTAACAAAATTATATACAATGTAGCGGATCCACAGAGCTTACAGTATTTCCAAATACAATTTTCATTGTAAGAAAATAAATAGTTCGTACTAATTCAAAGAAATATTCCTTATAATGTAATCACATTATATACATAAACACAGAGTATGACATATATATATATATATATATTTATATATATATTTTTCTTATTATTATTTATTTATTTATTTATAATAAAGATAAATACTTTATTGATCCAAAAGGAAATTGTGAATTGGTCCCTTGCTCGCAATCATACAACCATACACACATACAACCATACACACACACAATCATACACACATACACAATACAATACAATGCAATAGAATGTATTCTTGTATAGCCCTAGGTCACAACAGAAGTCGTCTCAGAGACTTAACAAAACCATTGAAATCACCAACACAGGTCAGAGAATCAACAGTTAAAACACATGAAAAATATAAAGCACACACAGAAGAAAATGTCCATACATGTTGTAGAATGCTAAAGTGTCCTGATCATCACCAATCCTTTCTGTTGGACACTAACTGTCCAACAAGATACAAACATACAATCATACACACATACAATCATACACACATACAATCATACACACATACAATCATACACACATACAATCATACACACATACAATCATACACACATACAATCATACACACATACAATCATACACACATACAAACATACAATCATACACACATACAATCATACACACATACAATCATACACACATACAATCATACACACATACACACATACAACATACAATCATACACACATACAATCATACACACATACAATCATACACACACATACACACATACAATCATACACACATACAATCCACATACACATACACATACAATCATACACACATACAATCATCATATCACACATACACATCAACACACATACAATCATACACATACATCACACACATACAATCATACACACATACAATCATACACACATACATCATCACACACATACAATCATCCACATACAACACATACCATACAAACATACAACATACAACACATACATCATACACATACACATACACACATACACAATTACACATACACACATACACACACATACACACATACAATCATACACACATACAATCATACACATACATCATACACCTACAATCATACACATCATACACACATACAATCATAACACATACACATACAACATACATCACACACATACAATCATACACACATACAATCCATACAAACATACAATCATACACACATACAATCATACAATCATACACACATACAATCATACACACATACAATCATACACACATACACACATACAAACATACAATCATACACACATACAATCATACACACATACAATCATACACACATACACACATACAATCATACAAACATACAATCATACACACATACAATCATACACACATACAATCATACAATCATACACACATACAAACATACAATCATACACACATACAATCATACACACATACAATCATACACACATACAATCATACACACATACACACATACAATCATACAAACATACAAACATACAATCATACACACATACAATCATACACACATACAATCATACACACATACAATCATACACACATACAATCATACACACATACACACATACAATCATACACACATACACACATACACACATACAGACGTATAAACGTATAAACATACAAACGTAGGATTTGAAGTTAAAAGATAAAAACTTAAGCCGACTGTGATGGTTCAGTTTATAACTTACTGTAGATGAATGTTGTTAAACTGGAACAGGCCACGCCCCCTCACTCTGTCCTCATGTGTGATGGACTGAGACATTTGCCTCTGGGAAAATGAAGGTATATTCTTTGGGGAAAATTAGAAATATTTCATACAACATGGAAACCTTTTATTGATTTTTTTTTTTACTCTAATGTATAAAATTTGGGCTGAGACGAAAACAGTTAAAAAGATCTTTTATTTTTGTATTTTAATTTTAATTTTATTTTGTTACTTTGTTTTGTCTGTTCTTAAAAACATATTACGATTTAATGGTAATTCATTTGTAAATGCTCTAAATGTGTATAATATTGTACTATTACATGCTTGTTAACTAGCTAACAGCTAGTTATGTTAGCTAAGAAACATAGCTACTACTTATATGTATATAGTGTATATATTGTGTGTGCTCCCTGTGTGCTCTTACTAGTGTCCTATATGTGCGATGCAACATGGAAATTTCCCCACTGTGGGACGAATAAAGGAATTCTTATCTTATTGTTTTATTTGAAAAAAGGAAAAAAAGAAAACAGATAAAAACATAATTAAAAATGACAATAAAATACATTAAAATACGCCAAATACAAAAGTCAGAGGTGCAGCCGTCCACACAGGCGCAGTGAGAGCAGTTCACAGGTGACTACTGCTCTGATCTTTGGTGTGTGTCTCCTGCTGTGTGTGTGTTCCTGTGTGGACTGTGTAACTTTGGTTTGTGTGTCTCCTGCCTTGTGTGTATTGCTGTGTGTCTTCTGCTGTGTGTGTGTGTCTCCTTCTGTGTGTGTGTTGCTGTGTGTCTCCTGCTGTGTGTGTGTGTGTGTGTGTCTCCTTCTGTGTGTGTGTGTGTCTCCTGTGTGTGTGTTGGTGTGTGGCTGACCCTCTGTCAGCTGTGATGGACAGGTTAGCTGCCTCTAAAGCCTGGTCTTAGCAGCCCCTGGGCCTCAGCGGATCTGCAGACTATAAATAATGGCACATATGTCTCTGACGTCCTCTAAGCTCGTCCTGATCCACAGACCGGCACGAGCAACTGCAGGAGCTCCCAGGTTACACCTACACTGCTGCTGCTGCTGCTGCTGCTGCTGCTGCTGCTGCTGCTGCTGCTGCTGCTGCTGCTGCTGCTGCTGCTGCTGCTGCTACTGCTGCTGCTGCTACTGCTGCTGCTGCTGCTGCTGCTGCTGCTGCTGCTGCTGCTGCTGCTGCTGCTGCTGCTGCTGCTGCTACTGCTGCTGCTGCTACTGCTGCTGCTACTGCTGCTGCTGCTGCTGCTGCTGCTGCTGTTGAGGAGGAGGAGGAATCTCACTGATGTCTGCTGTCGTTGTGTCCTTGGGCAAGACACTTCCTCCACATTAGAATGAGTCTGGTGTGTGTGTGAATGGTTGGTGGTGGTGGGAGGGGCCGATGGCACAGACTGGTTGCCTCGCTTCTGTCAGTGTGCCCCAGGGCAGCTGTGGCTACAGTAGAAGTTTATCACCGACGTGTTTGAAGTCAAAGAATAATCGAGTGTCCAAAAAAGCGCTAAATAAAATTGAGGCATTATTATTATTATTATTATTATTATTATTATTATTATTACTATTTATTATTATTATTATTATTATTACTATTATTACTAGTACTACTAATCCTACTACTGTTCTACCATCAAGGTTTTGAAGGGTTCATTATAAAAACAGTTCATAACAGACTTTATAAGCTGTCGATTCTCCAGCACAGATCAGAGAATCACACAGTTCATATGTAATACACTGTTATAGGAGGCTCCAGCTGCACATGGCAAGGCAAGGCAAGTTTATTTATATAGCACAATTCATACACAAGGCAATTCAAAGTGCTGAACAAAACAAGAAAGCATTAAAATCATAAATTATCACAGAACATTAAAAAGAAAGATAAAAATATAAATTGGAATTGAATCTAATTGAATGCAGAAGTTTTGTAAAGTCCTGTGAGATATTCCGAAGGCCAAACAAAACTAAAGTAAACAGGAAGTGGAAGAGGACGGACTTCGACTTTAACGGAGTCAGAAAGTTTCACAAACATTTTTGTCCTAAATTACAGTCGTCTCGTGGACTCTACAAAGTTGTCGATTCCTGAACAACAGATCAGAGAATCAAACAGTTGAAACACAGGAAGTGCAATAATAAGATTCAGCTTTCTGTTTATTTGCCATTTGCAGTAAAACCACATTGGAATAACTGCACAACGATAAATGACCTACAACAAATCTATAAATGTCTGTAAATGTTCTAAAATGTTCTAAAATGTCCTGGATCATGACTGTCCTTGGACCTTCCTCCGTCGGCAAAGAACGACTTTAAAAACGATCTTTTAAAAGGACATTGCTGTATTGCACATTCAGACATTGCTGTATTGCACTTTCGGACATTGCTGTATTGCACATTCAGACATTGCTGTATTGCACATTCAGACATTGCTGTATTGCACATTCAGACATTGCTGTATTGCACATTCAGACATTGCTGTATTGCACATTCAGACATTGCTGTATTGCACATTCGGACATTGCTGTATTGCACCTTCAGACATTTCTGTATTGCACATTCAGACATTGCTGTATTGCACATTCGGCATTGGTGTATTGCACATTCAGACATTGCTGTATTGCACATTCAGACATTGCTGTATTGCACATTCGGACATTGCTGTATTGCACATTCGGACATTTGTGTATTGCACCTTCGGACATTGCTGTATTGCACATTCTGACATTTGTGTATTGCACCTTCGGACATTGCTGTATTGCACATTCAGACATTGCTGTATTGCACATAATTGCAGTATTCACTACTTACAGAGGAATGACAAATTAACATCACAGAAGGAAGACCCTGGGTTTAAAGTCCGGCCTTTACAGAAACCACGTCTGTTTTATTTCAGACCGGACCATAAACTGTAGAAGCCCAAACCTGGTTCTCTTCACAGTTAGGGCTTTGGGAAATAAACCAAATACATTCTTTGAAGTGGTTCTCACCCCCGCTCCTCAGAACTTACGTCAATCACATTTCCTGTTCAAATCTTCCTCTAAATGGGCGTGGCCTGGAGGACTAAAGGGGGCGTGAACGAGACTGGGCCGTTTACATTGCTCTGGGCGGGGGGCTGCTGACGTCAGGTCTTGCTTCAGACGTCAGGTCTTGCTTCAGACGTCAGGTCTTGCTTCAGACGTCAGGTCTTGCTTCAGACGTCAGGTCTTGCTTCAGACGTCAGGTCTTGCTTCAGACGTCAGGTCTTGCTTCAGACGTCAGGTCTTGCTTCAGACGTCAGGTCTTGCTTCAGACGTCAGGTCTTGCTTCAGACGTCAGGTCTTGCTTCAGACGTCAGGTCTTGCTTCAGACGTCAGGTCCTGCTTCAGACGTCAGGTCTTGCTTCAGACGTCAGGTCTTGCTTCAGACGTCAGGTCCTGCTTCAGACGTCAGGTCTTGCTTCAGACGTCAGGTCTTGCTTCAGACGTCAGGTCTTGCTTCAGACGTCAGGTCTTGCTTCAGACGTCAGGTCCTGCTTCAGACGTCAGGTCTTGCTTCAGACGTCAGGTCTTGCTTCAGACGTCAGGTCTTGCTTCAGACGTCAGGTCTTGCTTCAGACGTCAGGTCTTGCTTCAGACGTCAGGTCTTGCTTCAGACGTCAGGTCTTGCTTCAGACGTCAGGTCTTGCTTCAGACGTCAGGTCTTGCTTCAGACGTCAGGTCTTGCTGCCGCGCCAGTGTTGGCGCCAGATTCAAAATTCAAATGTAGTAACACAGGTCGCCAGCAGATGGCGCCTCACAGACGGTTTTAGGCAGAAAGTTTAACTTTCAACTAATTTGCACCAAAGTGACAAAATTATGACCAGGATATGTAGACAACACTATTGGGCACTCATTTATACTGTTTATCAGCAAAAAAAAGTGGATTTGAGGGTGAGTTGTCCTTTAATATAATTTCTATTAAATCAACAATGAGAAAAAAGAGTGCTGTCTCTCAGGGGCCTCTGTCTGTAAACTCCAGAGCAGTCCATAACAACAGCAGAAAAGGCACAATTTGGATTTTATTTTGTCTACGTTTAAGGTGAAAATGAATGACATCAAAAATGGAGAAATTGAGAGAAAAAATCCATGTTTATTTTAAAGGCAAAATCCTCCTGTTGTTATTAAAGTATGGATCTGTTGGTTTCAGGTACCCCAGCTTTAAGCAGACAGGGTTTGGGACTGTTCTTCTCCCGTCTGAAAAGTCGTTTCATCATTGCCTTTATCCATACTTTTTCTACCGCTTTATCCGTTACCTGCTGGGGGGTGGGGGCAGCCGTCTGAGCAGAGACACACATCCAACCCCGAGGCGTTCCCAGGACGGAGAGACACAGTCCCTCCAGCGTGTCCTGGGACTCCCTCACACAGACAGAAGTAGCGGCTCTACTCCGAGCTCCTTCCGTGTGACTGAGCTCCTCACCCTCTCTCTCAGGCAGCTCCCAGTCGTTACTCAAAGCTCACGACCAGAAGCGAGGGCGGGAACGTAGATGGAACAATAAATGGAGAGGTTTGACTTTGGGCTCTTCACCACTACAGTCCGGCAGAGCTCTGACTGCAGACGCTGCTCCATGGCCTCAGCAGAGATGAAATCTTGTGGTCCCCAAACTTTACTCCCTCTGTCCTCCCTACAAAGTCTGCCCATTGTTGCCGTATTTTTACCTAATTTGGAATATTGTGTATTGTACTGGTCCTGCATCCCCCATGGTCCTACATCCTCCATGGTCCTACAGTTTCCATGGTCCTACATCCTCCATAGTTCTGCCTCCCCCATGGTCCTGCGTCCTGCATCCCCCATGGTCCTACATCCTCCATAGTCCTGCATCCTACCTGGTCCTGCATCCTCCATAGTCCTGCATCCTGCCTGGTCCTGCCTCCTCCATGGTCCTGC
Organism: Knipowitschia caucasica; assembly: GCA_964034765.1. Taxonomy (NCBI): domain Eukaryota; kingdom Metazoa; phylum Chordata; class Actinopteri; order Gobiiformes; family Gobiidae; genus Knipowitschia; species Knipowitschia caucasica. The sequence goes on from OZ035839.1 coordinate 1,537,571, forward strand.
CACCTCCATGGTCCTGCATCCTCCATGGTCCTGCCTCCTCCATGGTCCTGCCTCCTCCATGGTCCTGCCTCCTCCATGGTCCTGCCTCCTCCATGGTCATGCCTCCTCCATGGTCCTGCCTCCTCCATGGTCCTGCCTCCTCCATGGTCCTGCTCCTCCATGGTCCTGCATCCTCCATGGCCTGCCTCCTCCATGGTCCTGCCTCCTCCATGGTCCTATGTTTAGACTGTTTGTCTGGACAGCTGACTCAGGCCGCCCACCGTCGCCCCCTGCTGTCAGGAAAGGGCTTGTTTGTTTATTCATGTTTCTGAGACGCAGCAGACTGTGATGTGTCTCCAGGTTGAGTCATCAGTTGGAGAACAGCATCTCCGAGCAGAGGTCGCCATGGAGACAAACCATCCCCATGACAACCACCAGTCCCCGCATCAAACGCATTGTTTAGCGCCGGTCCCCAACAACTCACTATTGAGCTCTGTCTAGATCACTTTGGAATCTACAGGTGTTTCTCGTCGGGCTGCTCTAGACACTCTCGCCTCTCAGCAAGAAGGTCCTGGGTTCGAATCCCCGTCGGAACATGGCCTTTCTGTGTGGAGTTTGCATGTTCTCCCCGTGTCTGCGTAGGTTTTCTCCGGGTGCTCCAGTTTCCCCTATCACTAAAAAATATGAGCAATAGAATCCTCCAGCTCTGGTCCTGACCCAGAGCATCAACATCTGGAGGTTCCCGGGCACTGTTACTACGGCAACCACTGCCCCTGACTTAAGCCTTAGCGGCCTCAGGATCTGGGTCAAATGCAGAGGATGATGGTCCGACAGGGATCATTAAAGGTGCTCATCGTCTCATCTATTTAACAGGAGGATGTTCCTATAGATGTTGAAGCGTTGAGTATGTGCTGCAGACCTCAGACCTGCAGACCTCAGACCTGCAGACCTCAGACCTGCAGACCTGCAGACCTCAGACCTGCAGACCTCAGACCTGCAGACCTGCAGACCTCAGACCTGCAGACCTCAGACCTGCAGACCTGCAGACCTCAGACCTGCAGACCTCAGACCTGCAGACCTCAGACCTCAGACCTGCAGACCTCAGACCTGCAGACCTCAGACCTCAGACCTGCAGACCTCAGACCTGCAGACCTCAGACCTGCAGACCTCAGACCTGCAGACCTCAGACCTCAGACCTGCAGACCTCAGACCTGCAGACCTCAGACCTGCAGACCTGCAGACCTCAGACCTGCAGACCTCAGACCTGCAGACCTGCAGACCTCAGACCTGCAGACCTCAGACCTGCAGACCTGCAGACCTCAGACCTGCAGACCTCAGACCTGCAGACCTCAGACCTCAGACCTGCAGACCTCAGACCTGCAGACCTCAGACCTCAGACCTGCAGACCTCAGACCTGCAGACCTCAGACCTGCAGACCTCAGACCTGCAGACCTCAGACCTCAGACCTGCAGACCTCAGACCTGCAGACCTCAGACCTGCAGACCTCAGACCTCAGACCTGCAGACCTCAGACCTGCAGACCTGCAGACCTCAGACCTCAGACCTGCAGACCTGCAGACCTCAGACCTGCAGACCTCAGACCTCAGACCTCAGACCTGCAGACCAGGTGCTCCTGGTCCGTGTGCTCCTGGTCCCTGTGCTCCTGGTCCCTGTGCTCCTGGTCCTTGTGCTCCTGGTCCGTGTGCTCCTGGTCCCTGTGCTCCTGGTCCCTGTGCTCCTGGTCTGTGAGCTCTATGATTGAAACCTCTCTCAGTCGTATTCAGACAAACTAAAGCCTGTAGTTTGAGTAAAACTAATGCAACCTTTTGTCCTTGTTTTTGGGCTGGAAATCATAAATGAAAGATACTGAGGATGATGCTGTAGCTGCTCTAACCCTGCTCTGGTTCCTCGTTATATCCAGAAAAACACGACATTATTCTCATCCGACAGCCTCCTACAGCCTCCTTCAGCCTCCTACAGCCTCCTACAGTCTCCTTCAGCCTCCTTCAGCCTCCTTCAGCCTCCTACAGCCTCCTTCAGCCTCCTACAGCCTCCTACAGCCTCCTACAGTCTCCTACAGCCTCCTTCAGCCTCCTTCAGCCTCCTACAGCCTCCTTCAGCCTCCTTCAGCCTCCTACAGCCTCCTTCAGCCTCCTTCAGCCTCCTACAGCCTCCTTCAGCCTCCTTCAGCCTCCTTCAGCCTCCTACAGTCTCCTTCAGCCTCCTACAGCCTCCTTCAGCCTCCTACAGTCTCCAGCCTCCTACAGTCTCCTTCAGCCTCCTACAGCCTCCTACAGCCTCCTTCAACCTCCTTCAGCCTCCTTCAGCCTCCTTCAGCCTCCTTTAGCCTCCTTCAGCCTCCTTTAGCCTCCTTCAGCCTCCTACAGTCTCCTTCAGCCTCCTTCAGCAGACTCTGACTCTGGTGTGATTTGGAGGCAGCAGATGTGGAGACGGTGCAGCCGCCTCAGAGCCGCTGTTTACAGACGTGTGGGTGCATGAGTCACAGAGAGAGAGAGAGAGAGACCAGAGAGAGAGACCGGAGAGAGACCAGAGAGAGACCAGAGAGGGACCAGAGAGAGACCAGAGAGAGAGACCGGAGAGAGAGACCGGAGAGAGAGACCGGAGAGAGAGACCGGAGAGAGAGACCAGAGAGAGACCAGAGAGAGAGACCGGAGAGAGAGACCGGAGAGAGACCGGAGAGAGACCGGAGAGAGACCAGAGAGAGACCAGAGAGAGACCAGAGAGAGACCAGAGAGAGACCAGAGAGAGACCAGAGAGAGACCAGAGAGAGACCAGAGAGAGACCAGAGAGAGACCAGAGAGAGACCAGAGAGAGACCAGAGAGAGAGACCGGAGAGAGAGACCGGAGAGAGACCGGAGAGAGACCGGAGAGAGACCGGAGAGAGACCGGAGAGAGACCAGAGAGAGACCAGAGAGAGACCAGAGAGAGACCAGAGAGAGACCAGAGAGAGACCAGAGAGAGACCAGAGAGAGACCAGAGAGAGACCAGAGAGAGACCAGAGAGAGACCAGAGAGAGACCAGAGAGAGACCAGAGAGAGACCAGAGAGAGACCAGAGAGAGACCAGAGAGAGACCAGAGAGAGACCAGAGAGAGACCAGAGAGAGACCAGAGAAACAGTCATCAGGAAGTCCTGGTCAGACCTGCAGACCTCAGACCTCAGACCTCAGACCTCAGACCTGCAGACCTGCAGACCTGAGACCTAGAGGAGGTGCAGACTCTCTTGATCAGATTACGGATCATGAATAAATGACCAGAGCAGAAACAGAGTCTTGTGTAAACCTGCTTTGTCTGTGCCACAGCTTAAACTGTTATAGCCTTTCTATTTCATTCCATTAATATTACTCAAATATATATGTATTAAATTTATTATATTTAGTGATTGACCCGGCCTGGTGGTGATCCGCTTTCTGAGAAATGGTCTGTGTTTGGATTAAAAGTCACAGAATGTTTCCAATGAAAAAGGAAAGGTTTGAAACAGTCATCAGGAAGTCCTGGTCTGTCCTGGGCGGTCACCTGGTCCGTGTGCACCTGGTCCCTGTGCTCCTGGTCTGTGAGCTCCTGGTCCCTGTGCTCCTGGTCTGTGAGCTCCTGGTCCCTGTGCTCCTGGTCCTTGTGCTCCTGGTCCCTGTGCTCCTGGTCCGTGTGCTCCTGGTCCGTGTGCTCCTGGTCCCTGTGCTCCTGGTCCCTGTGCTCCTGGTCCCTGTGCTCCTGGTCTGTGAGCTCCTGGTTCCTGTGCTCCTGGTCCCTGTGCTCCTGGTCTGTGAGCTCCTGGTCCCTGTGCTCCTGGTCCCTGTGCTACTGGTCTGTGAGCTCCTGGTCCGTGTGCTCCTGGTCCCTGTGCTCCTGGTCCCTGTGCTCCTGGTCTGTGAGCTCCTGGTCCGTGTGCTCCTGGTCCCTGTGCTCCTGGTCCCTGTGCTCCTGGTCTGTGAGCTCTATGATTGAAACCTCTCTCAGTCGTATTCAGACAAACTAAAGCCTGTAGTTTGAGTAAAACTAATGCAACCTTTTGTCCTTGTTTTTGGGCTGGAAATCGTAAATGAAAGATACTGAGGATGATGCTGTAGCTGCTCTAACCCTGCTCTGGTTCCTCGTTATATCCAGAAAAACACGACATTATTCTCATCCGACAGCCTCCTACAGCCTCCTTCAGCCTCCTACAGCCTCCTTCAGCCTCCTTCAACCTCCTACAGTCTCCTTCAGCCTCCTTCAACCTCCTACAGTCTCCTACAGCCTCCTTCAGCCTCCTACAGCCTCCTTCAGCCTCCTTCAGCCTCCTACAGCCTCCTTCAGCCTCCTTCAGCCTCCTTCAACCTCCTACAGTCTCCTTCAGCCTCCTTCAGCCTCCTTCAGCCTCCTACAGCCTCCTTCAGCCTCCTACAGCCTCCTTCAGCCTCCTTCAACCTCCTACAGTCTCCTTCAGCCTCCTTCAGCCTCCTTCAGCCTCCTACAGCCTCCTTCAGCCTCCTACAGCCTCCTACAGCCTCCTTCAGCCTCCTTCAGCCTCCTACAGCCTCCTACAGCCTCCTTCAGCCTCCTTCAGCCTCCTTCAGCCTCCTACAGCCTCCTTCAGCCTCCTACAGCCTCCTTCAGCCTCCTACAGCCTCCTACAGTCTCCTTCAGCCTCCTTCAGCCTCCTTCAGCCTCCTACAGCCTCCTTCAGCCTCCTACAGCCTCCTACAGCCTCCTACAGTCTCCTACAGCCTCCTTCAGCCTCCTACAGCCTCCTTCAGCCTCCTTCAGCCTCCTTTAGCCTCCTTCAGCCTCCTACAGTCTCCTTCAGCCTCCTTCAGCCTCCTTCAGCCTCCTTCAGCCTCCTACAGTCTCCGTCAGCCTCCTACAGCCTCCTTCAGCCTCCTACAGTCTCCTTCCGCCTCCTACAGCCTCCTACAGCCTCCTTCAACCTCCTTCAGCCTCCTTCAGCCTCCTTCAGCCTCCTTCAGCCTCCTTTAGCCTCCTTCAGCCTCCTACAGTCTCCTTCAGCCTCCTTCAGCAGACTCTGACTCTGGTGTGATTTGGAGGCAGCAGATGTGGAGACGGTGCAGCCGCCTCAGAGCCGCTGTTTACAGACGTGTGGGTGCATGAGTCACAGAGAGAGAGAGAGAGAGACCAGAGAGAGAGACCGGAGAGAGACCAGAGAGAGACCAGAGAGGGACCAGAGAGAGACCAGAGAGAGAGACCGGAGAGAGAGACCGGAGAGAGAGACCGGAGAGAGAGACCGGAGAGAGACCAGAGAGAGACCAGAGAGGGACCAGAGAGAGACCAGAGAGAGAGACCAGAGAGGGACCAGAGAGAGACCAGAGAGAGAGACCAGAGAGAGAGACCAGAGAGAGAGACCGGAGAGAGAGACCGGAGAGAGAGACCGGAGAGAGAGACCGGAGAGAGAGACCGGAGAGAGACCAGAGAGAGACCAGAGAGAGAGACCAGAGAGGGACCAGAGAGAGACCAGAGAGAGACCAGAGAGAGAGACCAGAGAGAGAGACCGGAGAGAGAGACCGGAGAGAGAGACCGGAGAGAGACCAGAGAGAGACCAGAGAGAGACCAGAGAGAGACCAGAGAGAGACCAGAGAGAGACCAGAGAGAGACCAGAGAGAGAGACCGGAGAGAGAGACCGGAGAGAGATACCGGAGAGAGAGACCGGAGAGAGAGACCGGAGAGAGAGACCGGAGAGAGAGACCGGAGAGAGAGACCGGAGAGAGAGACCGAGACAGAGAGAGAGACAGAGAGAGAGACAGAGAGAGAGACAGAGAGAGAGACAGAGAGAGAGACAGAGAGAGAGACCGAGAGAGACGAAGAGAGAGACAGAGAGAGACAGAGAGAGACAGAGAGAGAGACAGAGAGAGAGACAGAGAGAGAGACAGAGAGAGACAGAGAGAGACAGAGAGAGACAGAGAGAGACAGAGAGAGACAGAGAGAGACAGAGAGAGACAGAGAGAGACAGAGAGAGACGGAGAGAGAGAGAGACCGGAGAGACAGAGAGAGAGACAGAAAGACCGGAGACGGAGAGAGACCGGAGACAGAGAGAGACAGAGAGAGACAGAGAGAGACAGAGAGAGAGAGAGAGAGACAGAGAGAGAGAGACAGAGAGATGATATTTTTAGCTCCGCTCTGACGTCTCTGTCAAATGTATCGTTGGTGTTTCTAAAGTTGCAGAATATTTGTTTTCCTGAGACTGAACTTTATTGAAAACGCTCAAGTCATGATTAAACATAATAAATGAAAAACAATCATTTCCTGTTTGATACATTTATTAAGTTTTATGATTTACAAAAGTTACACATGGAAAAAGTATGTCATGGTATGGATTTAGTGCTATTTTGTCCATTTTATTTTGACGTTCTCTGTTGGTTTACTTCCTGTTCCTGTCGCTTGTTGTTGGTCCATTGTATTGTCTCCGTTATCATCTTTATAAAATCACCTTTCACCCCTGAGAAAAAAAACAACAAATACTATATCTGCTGTCAGACAGAACGGACAGAATCAGATCAAGTTCTCCATTTTAAGGAAAGATGATGGAGATTTCAGTTTGACACACACACACACACACACACACACACACACACACACACACACAGCGAACAATACTTCCGCGCTCCCTATAGGCAAAGTGGGTTGAGTGTCTTGCCCAAGGACCCAACGACAGCTGACAGAAGTGGGAGTCAGTGGAGAAGGTCTCATGGTGGGCTCGAACCCACGACCTTCAGGCTCAAAGGCCAATGCTCTACCAACTGAGCCACTGTCGCCCCAATCAGTAACCAATCTGTAAAAATATAGTCTGCTAAATATGAAACCAGTTTGATGCAGACCGTTTGAGTTTTGAGGTCATGTGACAAGTCGCTTTTTAAACCGTCCAAAAGTCTGGAGGCCGCTCTGTGGAGGTGGGACCAAAACCTGAGACTCAAGTCCCAGGGATCCAAGATGTCTGCCCACTGAAGTCAATGACATTAGCTGCTAGCTGAGAAAACAAGCTATAGCTACATCCGAGCGTAAAATCAGTAGAGCTGGGTTTGTGATTGGCTTGTTGTGCAAAAGAGTGGACCAGAGAGAGACCAGAGAGAGAGACCAGAGAGAGAGACCAGAGAGAGACCAGAGAGAGACCAGAGAGAGACCAGAGAGAGAGACCAGAGAGAGAGACCAGAGAGAGACCAGAGAGAGACCAGAGAGAGAGACCAGAGAGAGACCAGAGAGAGAGACCCGAGAGAGACCAGAGAGAGACCAGAGAGAGACCCGAGAGAGACCCGAGAGAGACCAGAGAGAGACCAGAGAGAGACCCGAGAGAGACCCGAGAGAGACCCGAGAGAGACCCGAGAGAGACCCGAGAGAGACCAGAGAGAGACCAGAGAGAGACCAGAGAGAGACCAGAGAGAGACCAGAGAGAGACCAGAGAGAGACCAGAGAGAGACCAGAGAGAGACCAGAGAGAGACCAGAGAGAGACCAGAGAGAGACCAGAGAGAGACCAGAGAGAGACCAGAGAGAGACCAGAGAGAGAGACCAGAGAGAGACCAGAGAGAGAGACCCGAGAGAGACCAGAGAGAGACCCGAGAGAGACCCGAGAGAGACCCGAGAGAGACCCGAGAGAGACCCGAGAGAGACCCGAGAGAGACCAGAGAGAGACCAGAGAGAGACCAGAGAGAGACCCGAGAGAGACCCGAGAGAGACCCGAGAGAGACCCGAGAGAGACCCGAGAGAGACCCGAGAGAGACCCGAGAGAGACCCGAGAGAGACCCGAGAGAGACCCGAGAGAGACCCGAGAGAGACCAGAGAGACCAGAGAGAGAGAGCTAAGAGAGAGACCAGTGAGAGACCAGTGAGAGAGACCAGAGAAAGAGGAGCTAAGAGTGAGACCAGAGAGAGACCAGAGAGAGAGACCAGAGAGAGAGACCAGAGAGAGACCTCACCAGAGAGAGACCAGAGAGAGAGACCAGAGAGAGGCCAGTGAGAGAGACCAGAGAAAGAGAGCTAAGAGTGAGACCAGAGTGAGACCAGAGAGGGAGAGAGACAGAGAGAGCTCTTGAGGCTGGAACACTTTCTATACAGCGACCTGACTTCCCACTTATGTTTCCTCTTGTTCTTCTAACTGCTGTAAACCGGCTGAAGCCAGTTTGATCCTGTCGTTACATGAACTGACTTCCTGTTGTGTTTTCAGGGATGGCCGCCGAGCTCGCCGAACAGCTGTGCTCCTGTAAACTCAGCTCCAGATTCAGACGGTGAGATCTGGTTTATTCACGTTACTCATTGTACCATATTCACCGCACAAGGGAAGACGAGACCAAAGAGGGTTCTATACCAGGGGTGTCCAGACTTTTGCCATTTACACAAACAATCTTATTTTTGTACTTTGGTTTTATTTGTGGTTTGGTTTTAATTTTACTTCCTATAATAACAATGATAATGTATCGGTTTTATATAGCGGTTTTTGGCCACAGCTGCCCTGGGGCACACTGACAGAAGCCCCTCCCACCACCACCAACCACTCACACACACACCAGACTCATTCTAATGTGGGGGAAGTGTCTTGATGCATCTTCAAATCATTCGCATCATTAAAAGCCTCAGTGTTTGACTCACGTCTCAAAAAGCAGAATCCTGTTTCATGAAGTGAAGTGTGTTCTTTGGTTCTTGATCCTCAGCGTCTGTTTATCCACAGTGCTGTTATGGGACAGGGTTATTATTATAGATCCATGGTCTCCTTCGGCTTTCTCCTCACGCATTCTCCGACACTGTTCCAATATAAAACAACGTGTTTGGCCTGTGTCATATGAGCTGCATATAGGGCATAGGCCCTGTTTATACTGAGACGCTGCGCAGACGTTTCCAGGCTATTAACAGAAACGACCAGGCTCCTAATGCAAACTTCTCAGCGTTCACATGAGGTTGAAAAACTATGTAGTTCTAGCGCCCGGCCAGTAGGGGGCAGAGAAACTTTACAACACTCACACAACCCCCAGCCCCGTGCCCAGCCCCCCTCTCGGCAGTGTACTCACTTCCTGTGCCAGACCCTCAGAAAGTACCAACATCATTCTGCATTTTAACAGCAGCTGTGAAAATGGAAACTGAACCTAGAGCTTCGCGTGGTCTCGTTTGGACGAACGAAGGAGTAGAATTATCCTCTGTCCCGCGCTGGAAGCCCACGAAGCTAGTTAGTGCGACCGCCGCCATTGTTGTTGATGGTTGTTCTCCGCTACTGCGCATGTCCAAATGTACGTGCAGGAGCAGCAGGAGGTGGGGGTCAGAGCAGAGGGGGATCTCACACCTTTCCCCTCTCGCGGGTGTTAAAGAGCCCCCGCTGTGCAGCGTTTCTGAGTTGTCCCACTCTGCAGGCTGGATCTGAACACTTACGTTTTCACCTGGAACACAGTCTTCGTATGAACGCTTGGTAGAAACCGACATCAAACTATACCGTTTTACTGCCACATTGTCTCCGTGTAAACTCAGCCATAGACAGAGCAGACACAGACAGAGCAGACATAGGCAGAGCAGACATAGGCAGAGCAGACACAGACAGAGCAGACATAGACAGAGCAGACATAGACAGAGCAGACACAGACAGAGCAGACATAGACAGAGCAGACACAGACAGAGCAGACACAGACAGAGCAGACATAGACAGAGCAGACATAGACAGAGCAGACAGAGCAGACACAGACAGAGCAGACATAGACAGAGCAGACACAGACAGAGCAGACATAGACAGAGCAGACATAGGCAGAGCAGACATAGACAGAGCAGACACAGACAGAGCAGACATAGACAGAGCAGACATAGACAGAGCAGACATAGACAGAGCAGACATAGACAGAGCAGACATAGACAGAGCAGACACAGACAGAGCAGACATAGACAGAGCAGACAGAGCAGACATAGGCAGAGCCGACATAGACAGAGCAGACATAGACAGAGCAGACATAGACAGAGCAGACAGAGCAGACATAGACAGAGCAGACATAGACAGAGCAGACATAGGCAGAGCAGACATAGACAGAGCAGACATAGACAGAGCAGACATAGGCAGAGCAGACATAGACAGAGCAGACATAGACAGAGCAGACATAGGCAGAGCAGACAGAGCAGACATAGACAGAGCAGACATAGACAGAGCAGACATAGACAGAGCAGACAGAGCAGACACAGACAGAGCAGACATAGACAGAGCAGACATAGACAGAGCAGACAGAGCAGACAGCACAGACAGAGCAGACATAGACAGACAGACAGAGCAGACAGAGAGCAGACAGACAGAGCAGACAGAGCAGACATAGACAGAGCAGACAGCAGCAGAGCAGACACAGACAGAGCAGACACAGACAGAGCAGACATAGACAGAGCAGACAGCAGGCAGAGCAGACATAGACAGAGCAGCAGACACAGACACAGCAGCAGACACAGACAGAGCAGACATAGACAGAGCAGACAGAGAGCAGACACAGACAGAGCAGACATAGACAGAGCAGACATAGACAGAGCAGACAGAGCAGACACAGACAGAGCAGACATAGACAGAGCAGACATAGGCAGAGCAGACATAGACAGAGCAGACAGAGCAGACACAGACAGAGCAGACATAGACAGAGCAGACACAGACAGAGCAGACACAGACAGAGCAGACATAGACAGAGCAGACATAGACAGAGCAGACACAGACAGAGCAGACACAGACAGAGCAGACACAGACAGAGCAGACATAGACAGAGCAGACAGAGCAGACCACAGACAGAGCAGACATAGACAGAGCAGCAGACACAGACAGAGCAGACACACAGACAGAGCAGACACAGACAGAGCAGACACAGACAGAGCAGACACAGACAGAGTCGACACAGACAGAGCAGACAAAGACAGAGCAGACACAGACAGAGCAGACATTAGACAGAGCAGACAGCAGATTCGGTCCATCATAGATCATGATGTTGAGTGGGTCGTTTACTTGGTGTGGTCTATTGTTAATGCGGCTCTCTCGAGCAGAGACGAGAGGAGCGAGCGGAGAAGAGAGGGAGAGAAGCGGCGCAGTTGCGCGCAGCAGTACTAGAGGCGCGAGGACGACCGGCAGATAATAGCCATATGTAGCGCTTAAGTACTGGGCAGAAACGAGCGCGATACACTCATTGAGCGACGTCAAGCGCAGCTGGCCGGCTGCTTTGAGGAGCGCACGGCAGCGTGCGTGAGAGGAGGGAGCGCGAGCAGAGAGAGGCAGAGAGAGACGGAGAGCTGGAGTAGGAGAGAGATATAGGAGAGAGCGACGAAGCGCGAGTGTCGAAAGAGAGAGTGAGGCAGCGAGAGGAGAGCGACGAGAAGAGCGGAGAAGAGCTCAAGCGGGAGACGAGCGGTCAGCAGCATCTAGAAGAAGGCGCGTGGCGAAGCGAGAGCTACGAGAGGCGAGCACAGAGGAGGACGAAGCTGAGAAGACGGAGAGACGACGTGGCGAGGCGAAGGCGCTGCGGCGAGAGACGAGGGCGAGAGACGCGCGAGCGTCACGAGAGATGAAGCGGGCAGAGCGCGCTAAGCGGAGCGAGAAGAGAGAGGATACAGAGACGCCCGCAGCGCAGCGGCAGACGCGAGCGCCGCGACGAGAGTCAGCGAGCGCGCTACGAGAGAGCACGAGACGGTGGCGACTAGAGCAGCGGAGCGACGCGCGAGAGCGAAGGAGTAGGGAGGAGGGACAGATTCGAGCATGCGGTGGTGCGGGGGGAGGGTGTATGGTAGTGGTAGTGGGGGTTTGGAAGGATAGAGAGGGAGGAAAGGAGGACGGAAGAGAGGAGGGAGAGAGAGATGGAGAGAGAGGAGAGAGCGGAGAGAGCGAGAAGAGAAGAGACGAGAGCGCGGGAGAGAGGTCCGGAAGAGAGCGGAGAGAGCGCTACCGCACGCGAGCGAGACACGACGAGCGAGACGGAGAGCGCAGGCTGAGCGCGAGAAGCGAGCGAGACAGGAGAGAGGAGGAGAGTCAGGAGAGAGAGAGGCAAGAGAGAGATGAAGAGAGAGAGAAGCGAGAGAGAAGAGAGAGATCGGAAAGCGAGAGAGGAGAGAGAGGAGGAGAGAGAGGCGGAGAGAGAGAAGAAGAGAGAGGGAAGGAGAGAGAGAGACACAGAGAGGAGAGAGAAGAGAGAAGGGAGAGCGAAGAGCGAAGAGAGCGAAGCGAGAGCGAAGCGAGAGATACAGCAAAATAAGGCAGGTAGAGAGAGAGAGGCGAGAGAGAGAAGAGGGAAGAGAAGAAGAGCGAGAGAGAGAGAGGGAGACGAGAGAGCAGACGGAGAGCGAGAGCAGAGAGAAGGACGAGAGGAGAGCGAGGAGAGAGAGGAGAGAGAGAGACGAGAGAGAAAGAGAGCGAAGGAAGCGAGAAAGAGAGAGAGCAGAGAGAGAGAAGAGAGAGAGGCGAGATGAGAGCGAGAGGAAGAGGGCAAGCGCGCAGAGAGAGAGAGAAGGAGGGAGAGAGAGACGAGAGGAGCGAGATAAGAGCGACGAGTCGAGAACATTAGAAGAGAAGCGAGACGAGAGAGAGAGCATGAGAGACAGCGCGCGGAAAGAGCGAAGAGGCGAATCGAGACTAGCACGAGAGAGAGGCGAGCGAGCGGCGCGCGAGAGGATGAGAGGATCGGCGAGAGCGCGCACGCGTGATACGTCGACCTATAGAGCGAGGCTACTACGCCCTCTCCTCTCTCTCTCTTTCTCCTCTCTCTCTCTCTCTCTGCTCTCTCTCTCCTCTCTCTCTTCCTTCTCTCTCCTCTTCCTCCCTCTCTCCTCGCTCTTCTCTCTCCCTCTCTCTCTCTCTCCTCTCTCTCTCCCTCTCTCTCTCCTCTCTCTCACTCTCTCCCTCTCTCCCCTCTCTTCGTCTCCTCCCATCTCTCACTCTCTCCCTCTCTCTCCCTCTTCTCCTCTCCTCTCTCTCTCCTCTCTCTCCCTCTCTCCGCTCTCTCTCCTCTCTTCTCTCAGCTCTCTCTCTCCTCTCTCTCTCTACTCTCTCCTCTCTCCTCCTCTCGTCTCTCATCCTCTTCTCTCCCTCTCCTCATCTCCTCCTCCTTCCTCTCTCTCGTCCTCTCTCTCTCTTCTCTCTCTCTCTCTCTCTTCTTCTTCTCTCTCTTCTCTCTCTCCCTCTCTATCAGCCTCTTCTCTCTCTCTCTCACCTCTCTCTCTCTCTTCTTCTCCTCTCTCTCTTCTCTCTTCTCTTGCTCTCTCTATGCTCTCTCTCCATCGCTCTCTCTCCTCTCTCTCTCTTCTCTCTCTCTCCTCTTCTCTCTACTCTCTCTCTCTCCTCTCTCTCTCTTCTCTCTCTTCTCTCTCTCTCTCTCTCTCTTCTCTCTCTCCTCTCTCTTTCTCTCTCTCTCCTCTCTCTCCTCTCTACTCCCTCTCTCTCCTCCTCTCTCCTCTCTCTCTCTCTCTCTCTCTCTCTCTCTGCCTCTCTCTCTGCTCTCTCTCTCTCCTCTCTCTCTCTTCTCTCTCTTCTCTCTCTCTGCTCTCTCTTCTCTCTCTCCTCTCTCTTCTCTCTCTTCCTCTCTCCCTCTCTCTCCCTCTCTCTCACTCTCTCCTCTCTCTCTCGCTCTCTTCTCTCTCTCATCCTCTCCTCTCCTCTCTCTCTCTCTCTCCTCTCTGCGTCTCTCTCTCTCTCTCTTCTCCTCTCTCTCTGCTCTCTCTCTGCTCTCTCTCGCTCTCTCTCTGCTCTCTCTCTGCTCTCTCTCTGCTCTCTCTTCCTCTCTCTTCTCTCTCTCTGCTCTCTCTCTCTCTCTCTCTCGTCTCGTTCTCTCTCTTCTCTCTCTCTTCTCTCTCTCTCTCTCTCTCCTCTCTCTTCGCTCTCTTCTCTCTTCTCTCTTTCTCTCTCTCTTCTCTCTATCCACTCTCTCCCTCTCTCTCCCTCTCTATCCTCTCTCTCTCCTCTCTATCTCCTCTCTCTCTCTCTTCTCCTCTCTCTCTCTCTCTCCTCTCTCTCTCTCTCCTCTCTTCCTCTCTTCCTCTCTCTCTCTCCTCTCTGTCCTCCTCTCTGTCTTCTCTCTCCTCTCTCATCTTCTCTCTCTCTTCTCTCTGGGGAGAATGTGTCACTGTAATAGATTGAGCAGAGACCTTCCCTGTGGGGTCGGGGGCTCGCTCCAGCACATAATGGATATTGTGTTTCCTCTCTCAGGAGCAGCTGATTGGCAGATGGATGTCTGAACGAAGCAAAGGTTCTCTTCTCTATGTGGTTTTGTGAGGCTCGTAAAACAATAGTTATCGCTAAATAAATACATTTCATTTGACAGAGTGTTTTTATACCACTCTCTGCACCACTTTGATATTGTCAGACTTTGATTATCACAACAGTGGCTGCAGAGGGTCACGCTTGTGCTTCCTGGGTTCGAATCCACTCTGTCTGTGTGGAGTTTGCATGTTCTCCTTGCGTCTGTGTAGGTTCCCTCCAGGTGCTTCTGTTTACCCTACTATTACAACAATGCTGTGAGACACCTACATGTACGTCTGGTCTTACCATGTGTAAACTCTGGTCTTACCATGTGTAAACTCTGGTCCATGATCATTTCCTACATGTACGTCTGGTCTTACCATGTGTAAACTCTGGTCCATGATCATCTCCTACATGTACGTCTGGTCTTACCATGTGTAAACTCTGGTCCATGATCATCTCCTACATGTACGTCTGGTCTTACCATGTGTAAACTCTGGTCCATGATCATCTCCTACATGTACGTCTGGTCTTACCATGTGTAAACTCTGGTCCATGATCATCTCCTACATGTACGTCTGGTCTTACCATGTGTAAACTCTGGTCCATGA
>OZ035839.1:1554817-1747581 GCA_964034765.1 Knipowitschia caucasica
TATCGGAGAAAAGGCAAAAGTACAAGGCTGGGTTCATGTTACTTCCTGATTATAAAAACTCCGTATCCCATGAATCATTGCGACACAGCGGCCAGAGTCTTTCATTTGCCGTTAGTATATGTCATATTTATGGCTAGCTACTGCACATGGTCGAACGTAAACATAGCTACTTCTGTTGTGTGCTCACTGTTTCTCTCACTACTGTCCTGTCTGTGCGCTGCAACATTGACATTTCCTCACTGTGGGATGAATAAAGGATGTCTTACCTCATGGCATTATCACAGGAGTACTAAGCATTCTGGGTATTGTAGTTCCAGGACAAAGACCTCTCTGTTAAGCTGTATGTTTCTGAACCCAGATTGATCCTGTGCTTTTATCACCTGACTCTGACTCTGAGATTGCTTTTTAACCACATCGTTTCAGTCCAAGCCCACGGACTTACAGAGGTAAAGCCTTTTTCCAAAATCCCTTCAACCTGGTGCCCGCGTGACCCTGGTCCGGACTCTTCCAGCACAGAGGCTTTTCAGCTTGAGTCCTGGATGCACAGTCTGAGTCCTCGTTCTACAGTCTGAGTCCTGGATCTACAGCCTCAGTCCTCGTTCTACAGTCTGAGTCCTGGATCTACAGCCTGAGTCCTTGTTCTACAGTCTGAGTCCTCGTTCTACAGTCTGAGTCCTCGTTCTACAGTCTGAGTCCTCGTTCTACAGTCTGAGTCCTCGTTCTACAGTCTGAGTCCTCGTTCTACAGTCTGAGTCCTCGTTCTACAGTCTGAGTCCTCGTTCTACAGTCTGAGTCCTGGATCTACAGTCTGAGTCCTCGTTCTACAGTCTGAGTCCTCGTTCTACAGTCTGAGTCCTCGTTCTACAGTCTGAGTCCTGGATCTACAGCCTCAGTCCTCGTTCTACAGTCTGAGTCCTCGTTCTACAGTCTGAATCCTGGATCCACAGCCTCAGTCCTCGTTCTACAGTCTGAGTCCTCGTTCTACAGTCTGAATCCTGGATCCACAGCCTCAGTCCTCGTTCTACAGTCTGAGTGAGTCCTGGATCTACAGTCTGAGTCCTCGTTCTACAGTCTGAGTCCTCGTTCTACAGTCTGAATCCTGGATCCACAGCCTCAGTCCTCGTTCTACAGTCTGAGTGAGTCCTGGATCTACAGTCTGAGTCCTCGTTCTACAGTCTGAGTCCTCGTTCTACAGTCTGAGTCCTCGTTCTACAGTCTGAGTCCTCGTTCTACAGTCTGAGTCCTCGTTCTACAGTCTGAATCCTGGATTGCAGGGAGTGGGTCTTCCTCACATTTTTTTTACGCAGCTCCAAGTGGGTCACAGCCAGAGAGAAACACCCAGGCACACACACATAAACACACACCCAGGCACACACACATAAACACACACCCAGGCACACACACATAAACACACACCCAGGCGCACACACATAAACACACACCCAGGCACACACACATAAACACACACCCAGGGACACACACATAAACACACACCCAGGCACACACACATAAACACACACCCAGGCACACACATAAACACACACTCAGGCACACACACATAAATACACACCCAGGCGCACACATAAACACACACCCAGGCACACACACATAAATACACACCCAGGCGCACACATAAACACACACCCAGGCACACACACATAAATACACACCCAGGCGCACACACATAAACACACACCCAGGCGCACACATAAACACACACCCAGGCGCACACATGAACACACACCCAGGCGCACACACATAAACACACACCCAGGCGCACACATAAACACACACCCAGGCGCACACATAAACACACACCCAGGCGCACACATAAACACACACCCAGGCGCACACATAAACACACACCCAGGCGCACACACATAAACACACACCCAGGCGCACACACATAAACGCACACACATAAACACACACCCAGGCGCACACATAAACACACACCCAGGCACACACATAAACACACACCCAGGCGCACACACATAAACACACACACCCAGGGACACACATAAACACACACCCAGGCGCACACATAAACACACACCCAGGCGCACACACATAAACACACACCCAGGGACACACATAAACACACACCCAGGCGCACACACATAAACACACACCCAGGCGCACACACATAAATGCACACACATAAACACACACCCAGGCGCACACATAAACACACACCCAGGCGCACACACATAAATGCACACACATAAACACACACCCAGGCGCACACATAAACACACACCCAGGCACACACATAAACACACACCCAGGCGCACACACATAAACACACACCCAGGCACACACATAAACACACACCCAGGCGCACACACATAAACACACACCCAGGTACACACATAAACACACACCCAGGCACACACACATAAACACACACCCAGGCACACACATAAATACACACCCAGGCACACACACATAAACACACACCCAGGCACACACATAAACACACACCCAGGCACACACACATAAACACACACCCAGGCACACACATAAACACACACCCAGGCGCACACATAAACACACACCCAGGCGCACACATAAACACACACCCAGGCGCACACACATAAACGCACACCCAGGGACACACATAAACACACACCCAGGCGCACACACATAAACACACACCCAGGCGCACACACATAAACACACACCCAGGCGCACACATAAACACACACCCAGGCGCACACACGTAAACACACACCCAGGCGCACACATAAACACACACCCAGGCGTACACACATAAACACACACCCAGGCGCACACATAAACACACACCCAGGCACACACACATAAACACACACCCAGGGACACACATAAACACACACCCAGGCGCACACACATAAACACACACCCAGGCGCACACACATAAACACACACCCAGGCGCACACATAAACACACACCCAGGCGCACACATAAACACACACCCAGGCACACACACATAAACACACACCCAGGCGCACACATAAACACACACCCAGGGACACACATAAACACACACCCAGGCACACACACATAAACACACACCCAGGCGCACACACATAAACACACACCCAGGCGCACACATAAACACACACCCAGGCGCACACACATAAACACACACCCAGGCGCACACATAAACACACACCCAGGCGCACACATAAACACACACCCAGGCGCACACATAAACACACACCCAGGCGCACACATAAAACACACACCCAGGCGCACACACATAAACACACACCCAGGCGCACACATAAAAACACACCCAGGCGCACACACATAAACACACACCCAGGCGCACATATAAACACACACCCAGGCGCACACATAAACACACACCCAGGCGCACACATAAACACACACCCAGGGGCACACACATAAACACACACCCAGGCACACTCATGAACACACACCCAGGCGCACACACATAAACACACACCCAGGCGCACACATAAACACACACCCAGGCGCACACATAAACACACACCCAGGCTCACACATAAACACACACCCAGGCACACACACATAAACACACACCCAGGCGCACACATAAACACACACCCAGGCACACACACATAAACACACACCCAGGCACACACACATAAACACACACCCAGGCACACACATAAACACACACCCAGGCACACACACATAAACACACACCCAGGCGCACACATAAACACACACCCAGGCGCACACAAAAACACACACCCAGGCACACACACATAAACACACACCCAGGCGCACACATAAACACACACCCAGGCACACACACATAAACACACACCCAGGCGCACACATAAACACACACCCAGGCGCACACATAAACACACACCCAGGCGCACACATAAACACACACCCAGGCGCACACATAAACACACACCCAGGCGCACACATAAACACACACCCAGGAACACACACATAAACACACACCCAGGCGCACACATAAACACACACCCAGGGACACACATAAACACACACATGCAGATATTTTTACCCCAGAGTGTGTTACCAGTGCTGCTGTAGCTATAAGGGAAGTTTGAAGACAACGCACGCTGCATCGTGGGTTATGTAAAAGATAAAAATAAAATCACCTTCGCTCTGGAGCTGAAAGGTTTAACCCTTCAACAGACTCACTCCTGCTCCGAGACTGAAGCGAGGATCACAGCGCTTCACAATCTCATTAGGAAATAGTTGGAGAGAGAGAGACCAGAAAGAGAGAGAGAGACCAGAGAGAGACCAGAGAGAGACCAGAGAGAGACCAGAGAGAGACCAGAGAGAGACCAGAGAGAGAGACCAGAGAGAGAACAGAGAGAGACCAGAGAGAGACCAGAGAGAGACCAGAGAGAGAGAGACCAGAGAGAGAGACCAGAGAGAGAGAGACCAGAGAGAGACCAGAGAGAGACCAGAGAGAGACCAGAGAGAGACCAGAGAGAGACCAGAGAGAGACCAGAGAGAGAGAGAGAGAGACCAGAGAGAGACCAGAGAGAGAGAGAGAGAGAGACCAGAGAGAGACCAGAGAGAGACCAGAGAGAGACCAGAGAGAGACCAGAGAGAGAACAGAGAGAGACCAGAGAGAGACCAGAGAGAGAGAGAGAGAGACCAGAGAGAGAGACCAGAGAGAAAGACCAGACAGAGAGACCAGAGAGAGAGAGACCAGAGAGTGAGACCAGAGAGAGAGACCAGAGAGAGAGACCAGAGAGAGAGACCAGAGAGAGAGACCAGAGAGAGAGACCAGAGAGAGAGACCTGAGAGAGAGACCAGAGAGAGAGACCAGAGAGAGAGACCAGAGAGAGACCAGAGAGAGACCAGAGAGAGACCAGAGAGAGACCAGAGAGAGACCAGAGAGAGAGACCAGAGAGAGACCAGAGAGAGACCAGAGAGAGACCAGAGAGAGACCAGAGAGAGAGACCAGAGAGAGACCAGAGAGAGACCAGAGAGAGACCAGAGAGAGACCAGAGAGAGACCAGAGAGAGACCAGAGAGAGAGACCAGAGAGAGATCAGAGAGATGTAAAATGCCAAATTGTTGACAACAACAGTTTGGCATTTTACAGCCGCAGCCGCCCCACTGTGGCTCCTGCTGTGCAGAGGTCTCCCATCACAGCACTAACCAGGCCCTGCACAGCTTAGGACTGACGGGATCTGGCTTCCACCTGCAGGTTGAACGTTTGTCACGTTCTACCTGCTTCTTTTGGCTTTCACTTCACTTTGTCTGTTCCTTATGTGAGAATATTAGTTTTTAGAGGCATCGTAACTATTTGAAAGAATCAGGAAACTGCACAAATGAAAAAAGAGAAATGCAGAATTCCCAGAGACAGTCGGGACTTTCCGGAAGGAGACGGAAGAATGGAACCATTTAAATTCTGACGAGGGGAAAGATGACGATATGAAACAATCCGTGAGAAATCTTTAAAAAAAACAGGACTCATACAAAAGGATCTTGGTCTGTCTCCTGATCCCGGCTTCACTGGAACTCTGTGGATGGACCTGAAAAGACGGCTCTAAATCCCTCCGAGGATCCAAAGGCCGCTCGCTGGATATCAGTGTCTGCAGGAGTTTAGGTTTTTGTCTATTGACACAGACTGACAACACTAACACTGGTAGATTTTATTGATCTCATAACAGAGAAATGTTCACAGAATATGGAATCATTTCATCATAACCTTCCTCTTAACCATTCACCACCAACAACCTCACACACCAGACTCTTTCTAATGTGGGGGAAGTGTCTTTCCACAACAACAACATCAGGAGTCAGTGGAGAAGGTCTTGTGGTGGGCTCGAACCCACAACCTTCTGGCTCAAAGGCCAATGCTCTACCAACTGAGCCACTGTCACCACTGTAGACCCAGGACTGAGGCTGTAGACCCAGGACTGAGGCTGTAGACCCAGGACTGAGGCTGTAGACCCAGGACTGAGGCTGTAGACTGAGGCTGTAGACCCAGGACTGAGGCTGTAGACCCAGGACTAAGGCTGTAGACTGAGGCTGTAGACCCAGGACTGAGGCTGTAGACCCAGGACTGAGGCTGTAGACTGAGGCTGTAGACCCAGGACTGAGGCTGTAGACCCTGGACTGAGGCTGCAGACCCAGGACTGACGCTGTAGACCCAGGACTGAGGCTGTAGACCCAGGACTGAGGCTGTAGACTGAGGCTGTAGACCCAGGACTGAGGCTGTAGACCCAGGACTAAGGCTGTAGACTGAGGCTGTAGACCCAGGACTGAGGCTGTAGACTGAGGCTGTAGACCCAGGACTGAGGCTGTAGACCCTGGACTGAGGCTGCAGACCCAGGACTGACGCTGTAGACCCAGGACTGAGGCTGTAGACCCAGGACTGAGGCTGTAGACCCAGGACTGAGGCTGTAGGTCTGTTTTGTCGGTTCCGTGTCTAATTTGCAAACTAATTTCACACGCACGACTTATTTCCTCGGTTCAGTAGTTTTTGATATAAATAATAAGAGGTTTCTCGTTAAATGAAAATAATAAATAAGGTTAGAGTGGGTCTTGTTCTGCTCCATCTCGGAGGCAGCGGCGCACACGGCTCTGGCCTGTTTAAATATTTACTAGTTTCGCTGCAAACACTCGATAAAAGCCCCGTCTTCCCCGAAGAGGAGGGACCGGAACATTTCCTTCTGTCTTGTTCTGGTCGTCTGCGTGAGACTTTGTCAGAACATCGGCACAAAGAGAACCATGTCGTACAAACCCACAGTCAAAACCACATTTACTGAAGTGTTCGGTGTGCGGCACATGGTTGTGTTTATGTGACATCACAAGTTTATCACTGCAGGGGGATGGAAACTGTTGTGTTCAAAAGTCACGGCTCGAGTTTGTTTGGAGATAATCCTGAAACATCATCAGCTCAGACCAACTGCGGGATAATTCTCTTAAAGGTGTCCAGACGCTGTGACATGTTGGCTCGTAGGATAATATAAAATAATATATAATATGATTTAAGCTTTGGGAGTTTAATCTCAATCAATAATGATCTGGAAAAATCTATTATTTTAATTAATTTCATTTCAATTCTATGTATTTTGGTTTAGCCCTTTTTACTATATTGTTGTTTTAATCCAAATACATTAGAATATTATTAAACTGATATAATTTAAATTAGACAAATGTACAGCCCTTAATCACATCAGGAGTTACTGCAGGACTTTACAAAGCTGTCGATTCTCCGACACAGATTAGAGAATCAGAGACAGAGACCGATGTTTATAAATGTGGTTAAATGTGGTTAAATGTGGAGAGTCCTGTCGTTGTGTCCTTGGGCAAGACACTTAACCCCACTTTGCCTGAAGCCCCCACTGACAGCTCCTGTGGACTCACCACCTGCAGGAGGATCAGTGAGGGGCTGGTGCTCTGTGACTGCCACCCCCACCCAGACATGGATTAAGGGGAAGAAAAGGGATGGATGGACGTTGTACATAATACACACGCTGTCAGTTTGTAAGATGAGGCTGTGTGTAAAACTGTCCCATGGTTGAAGTATATTCTCCCTCCTCAGCACAAAGTCTGTCAAACTGAGATCTGCTGTTTCCTGCAGATTTTAGACTCATTTGATTCACTTCTTGCATCGACAGGAAATAAAATAAAAAGCTCCTGGAGGATTGTGAACGATGTCTTGACAACAGAGAGGCCCAGGAAGAGGAAGTGTGTGTGTTTACAGTGTGTGTGTTCTCACTGTGTGTGTGTGTGCTTACAGATGCCTCCATTAGACATGCATTAGTGAAATATGAACAGAGAGAGTCTTAAGAGTGGAGCAGATCTGAGCCATAAATCACCGAGACAAACACAAGGAGCCTTAAGTACTGCTGAATATTTTATTTTGAAGTGCGTTCAAGGCCTAACAGGAAATCACACACGATATCAGGAAAGCTTTGTTGGAAAGACAGAAGAAGAAGAAGAAGACATGGGAGACAGATTATGGCGAGAGAAGTGAGTCCCAGTGTGAGCCGACGGGAAGGGCCCCTCGTCTCCTCCTCTGGCTCCTGCTCTGGCTCCTGCTCTGGCTCCTGCTCTGGCTCCTCCTCTGGCTCCTCCTCTGGCTCCTCCCCAGCTCCTCCTCTGGCTCCTGCTCTGGCTCCTGCTCTGACTCCTGCTCTGGCTCCTGCTCTGGCTCCTGCTCTGGCTCCTCCTCTGGCTCCTGCTCTGGCTCCTCCTCTGGCTCCTGCTCTGGCTCCTCTTCTGGCTCCTGCTCTGACTCCTGCTCTGACCCCTGCTCTGGTTCCTCCTCCAGCTCCTCCTCTGTGTCCTCTTCTGGCTCCTGCTCTGGCTCCTGCTCTGGCTCCTGCTCTGGCTCCTGCTCTGGCTCCTGCTCTGACTCCTGCTCTGGCTCCTGCTCTGACTCCTGCTCTGGCTCCTGCTCTGACTCCTGCTCTGGCTCCTCCTCTGGCTCCTGCTCTGGCTCCTGCTCCTTCAGCTTGAGCTTTGAGCCGTCTCCAACACGTTTCACATAAACGTCCTGAATAAACAATAACCTCATACATGAAACATCAGTAAATATCAGAGGAAACATCAGAGCAGCAAGAACACAGTAAATAAATATGATTTTATCTGTGTCTCTGGAGGTTGTTCTCCTCTGAACCCGGGACTCGGTTGGACTGGTCTCATAAAAACTGTCATGTTTTATAGAACACTTTAACCCTTTGAGATTTCATGTGTTTGTTGTGACTTCTACAAAAGGTTTGTTAGTTAGTTTTCCAGTCATTCAGACCACAAAAGTCAACAAAACCCAGAGGAAGCCTACGCAGACATGGGGAGAACATGCAAACGTCACTCAGAAAGGCCCTGTTCCGACCGGGATTCGAACCCAACACCATGGAAATAGTGCAAAACCTTGTAAAGTGCAATGAACAGGGCAAAAACCAAAAGCGTTTTCTAACCCATTCTGTGCTAACTATGGTTTCTGTGGTAACTATGGTTTCTGTGGTAACTATGGTTTCTGTGGTAACTATGGTTTCTGTGGTAACTATGGTTTCTGTGGTAACTATGGTTTCCAGCATCACCGAATTCAATACGTTTGTTGGGATCCCACATTAAATAATTGTCATTTTAGTAATAATAGTTTTAGTACCAGCTTGGCCCGGATAGAACCAGGGCCAAGCTGGTACTAAAAAGGTATCTGGTACGTGTTAAACAAGGTTGGTGGAAACACTCCCAATCGGGCTAGACTAGACTAGACTAGACTAGACTAGACCCAAATATTAGGCAAAGATGAAAAGACAGGGGGTGGCACATGGACACAGCGGTTGGGGTAAGAAGGTCCTGGGTTTAATTCCACCTCCAGACAGAGCCTTTCAGTGTTTGCATGTTCTCCCCGTGTCTGTGAAGGTTTCCTCCGGGTGCTGCGGTCGTCCCTACCACTAACAACATGTTCAATGTTCTCATGTCCATGGTCTATGTGCTACATAAATAAATGTGACTTACTAACGTGACGTGTGTGTTGTCCGTGTTCTGCAGGTGTCTCTGTGCTGCTGGAGACGGGACACTGAGCGGGACAGAACCTATGGCCAACTCACTACAAGCTTCAGGTACGGCCCGCACTGTCTCCATACTCAGTTACTCTGTCAGATCCATGTGGCGTTACCATGTGGCGTTACCATGTGGCGTTGTCATGTGGAGTTACCATGTGGCGTTGTCATGTGGAGTTACCATGTGGAGTTACCATGTGGCGTTACCATGTGGCGTTGTCATGTGGAGTTACCATGTGGTGTTACCATGTGGAGTTACCATGTAGAATTACCATGTGGAGGGACCATGTGGCATTGTCATGTAGAGTTACCATGTGGCGTTACCATGTGGAGTTACCATGTGGCGTTACCATATAAAGTTACCATGTGGTGTTTCCATGTGGAGTTACCATGTGGAGTTACCATGTGGCGTTAACATGCAGAGTTACCATTTGGCGTTATCATGTGGCACTACCATGTGGCGTAACCATTTGGTGTACCCATATGCCGTTACCATGTGCAGTTACAGTACCATGTGGCGTTACCATGTGGAGTTGCCATGTGGCGTTACCATGTTGCGTTACCATGTTGCGTTACCATGTGGCATTACCATGTGGAGTTACAGTACCATGTGGAGTTGCCATGTGGCGTTACCATGTGGCGCTACCATGTGGCGTTACCATGTGGCGTTACCATGTGTATGTGTCTGAGCTGCCATATGGCCACTGTCGTCACCAGCTCAGAGCGTGACTAATCCACACAGACCAATGCTACTGTTTTATTTGAAGAAATCACTGGTTTGTCCTTCACCTGCTCCATAAAGTACACTGTAAAAAAACGATACAGTATGAGATGTATGATATTTGGTTAAATCAAGAGGTTTTGATCTTAATGTGACACATGGTGACTGTGGTAAAACCAGATTCTCCAACGAGACCAAGACATTGTTGCTTTATTTCCTCATTCCAATCGTGACATTTCTTGAATTCTTGTTTTAAGGCAGTCAAAATGTGTTCAAATTAAAATTTGAGCAATTTTTTTGCAATTTTTAATCTCTTTTTGCAGTGTACATCATAATGAGCATGAGCAGCTGCCCTCTCTCTCGTTAACAAACTGGTTTCTTCTCTTTCATGTCTTTCTTAATCGGACTAAAAATGCTTTTGGCCATGTGGTAAAACTCAGTAGCTGTCAGTGGAGACAGCTGGGTCTGGGTGAAGAAGCAGACTTTTTACATAATCTGCTGCATTTTCACACCAAGCTGCTTTCCTGTAGTTAATGCTCCACTTTCTCTCCGTTCTGCAGAAAGCACAAGGAGCCAACTCTAAACCTCCACATGACAGTTGCCCAAACGAGGCCAGAGGGAGAGTCCAGAGTCAGGAGTCGTGAAGGCTCTTTCTCTGAGCGAGTCCCGGGCTGAAAACGAGAGAACACATTCCCACATGACTCTGGTCCAAATGTAATTAAGAAATAGTGAAGAGGAAGAGTGTGAGTCAGGAGTCTGTCTGTGGTTAAGTCCATGGTTCCACAAACACTACAGGAAATACTGACCCCGAAACATTGTATAAATATATTTAAATGTATCTGAATCATTGGAGAAAACTGATCCATGATGCTCCATGTTTTACTTTACACACACACTTTAGCTTCAGGACTGATGTACCGTACAACTGTGAAAGAGCCGTGGGTCCTCACCAAAATAAATCTGTGTTTGAAGTTGAATAATAATAACGCATTCGTTTTTTATAGCGCTTTTTTGGACACATGGCTTTAGTCATTCACAGTGGAGATAAACTACTGCTGTAGCCACAGCTGCCCTGGAACAGAAGCGAGGAAACCAGTCTGTGCCATCGGCCCCTCAGTAATCATTCACACACACACCAGACTTATTCTAATGTGGGTGAAGTGTCTTGCCTAAGGACACAACCACAGTTTGGCACTTTACAGCCGCCCCACTGTGGCACCTGCTGTTCCCAGTGGTCTCCCATCACAGTACTGACAACACTCTGCTCTGCTTAGCTTCAGAAATCTGACAGGACATGCAGAAACATTTAGACGAGCCGTATACTTTTTTCTCCTGACTCAAATATCATTTATAATCTGTGGTTTGACTTCATTTGAGCAGCCCCGAAACTGGACAAATCATTATTTGTAAAGGATTATTATTGGCTGGTTTTTAGGCCGTGGTATTTGCACCGCATCAAAGTGTTGATAATTCAAAGTGTGTGTGTCTGTGTGGACAGGTCTGGGGTGGGTGAGGTGCCATAGAGTATGTTTTCTCACGTGTGTGTCCTTCCGCAGGCCGATGTGTATGACTGGGCCATGGAGCGCCTGCTGTGCTGCTGCTGCGCTGCCTGCTGCGCTGCCTGCTGCTGCTCGGAGCCGCCGCCATGACCACAGAAGCCTGTCCCAAATACTGCTCGTGCCAGAATCTGTCAGAGTCTCTGGGAACGCTATGTCCCTCCAAAGGACTCCTGTTTGTGCCTCCGGACATCGACCGCGGGACAGTGGAGCTGCGTCTGGGCGGGAACTACATCCTTCGCATCACTCAGCTCGACTTCGCCAACATGAGTGACCTGGTGGACCTGACCCTGTCGCGGAACACCATCAGCTACATTCAGCCCTTCTCGTTCGGAGACCTCGAAACCCTGCGCTCGCTGCATTTAGACAACAACCGTCTGATAGAGCTGGGGCCAGACGACCTGCGGGGACTGATCAACCTTCAACACCTCATCGTCAACAACAACCAGCTGAGCCGAGTGCACGACAAGGCCTTCGAGGACATGGCCCCTGCTCTGGAGGATCTGGATCTTTCCTTTAATAACCTTGTGTCTTTGCCCTGGGACTCTGTTCGGCAAATGATCAACCTCCATCAGCTCAGTCTAGACCATAATCTTCTGGATTACATTCCAGAAGGGACTTTTAAGGACTTGGAGAGGTTAGCTCGACTGGACCTGACCTCGAACCGATTGCAGAAACTAGCCCCAGACCCCATCTTCGCCCGTGCTCAGGACTCCATCACACTCACCACGCCCTACGCTCCGCCGCTGTCTCTCAGTCTCGGAGGAAACCCTCTGCATTGCAACTGTGAACTTCTGTGGCTAAGGAGGCTGGACAGAGACGATGAACTCGAAACCTGCGCCTCTCCACCCAACCTGAAGGGGCGCTACTTTTGGAAT
Organism: Knipowitschia caucasica; assembly: GCA_964034765.1. Taxonomy (NCBI): domain Eukaryota; kingdom Metazoa; phylum Chordata; class Actinopteri; order Gobiiformes; family Gobiidae; genus Knipowitschia; species Knipowitschia caucasica. Next base: position 1,567,461 of record OZ035839.1, read on the forward strand.
GTACAAGAAGAGGAGTTCATGTGTCAGCCTCCTCTCATCGTGCAGCACACTCACAGGATGCTGGTGTTAGAAGGACAGACTGCGAGCTTACGCTGTGAGGCCAGTGGAGACCCCGCCCCTATCATCCACTGGCTCTCTCCCGATGGCCGTCTTCTTGGAAACTCCTCCAGGACCTCTGTGTTCGCCAACGGCACGCTCAGCATCACCATCACCGTCTCCAAGGACTACGGGACATTCACTTGCATCGCAGCCAACGTGGCGGGCGAGTCCACGGCACCTGTGGAAGTGTCCATCGTGCAGCTGCCCCACCTGAGCAACGGCACAGGGCAGTCCACACAGCCCAAGTCCCGCCTTTCCGACATCACAAGCACCACCAGGGTCAGTAAAGGGGCCCCCAAAAGCCCCCCGGAGAAGGAGGTGGGTGTGTCAGAGGTGAGCGGTGTGTCGGCTCTGGTCACTTGGACGGTCAGTAACGCAGCCCCCAAAGTGAAGATGTACCAGCTCCAATACAACTGCTCTGACGACGAGGTGCTCATCTACAGGTACAGCACTTTATGCAGTAGATGTCTGTACTCTATGTGCTCTAGAGACACACTATTCTCTGTGTGTGCTGTGTCTAAGAAGCAGGGAGTGGCCAAATATCGCCTCAATGAAATTATATTCTAATTCTGGTACCAAAAGTCTATCCAAGAAAACGTGTAGGATTTGGTCTTGTTTCTATGATCTCGGTTAATATCCAGGTTTCAGTTGCATCAATAATGTCATAGGACTATTGACTGATGTTAATAGATTTATAACTCTTGAAAAAATGATACTATTGGAACCATTTTGTAAATATAGCTATTTTCAATCCCTTTCCTGGCATTCACATCCGGTGGACCAGCAGATGTTTAAAAGCTAAAGTATTAACATCCAATTGGTCCAGGCCTAATGTGACCCATGCATAAATAATCTCGACCATTACATTTAAGCCCACTCCTCTCAGGACATTCCCAATTCACTCATCTTTCATTCAGCAATGGGTATTACAACAATATTACTACAATACTACCAGCTGGAGACTCCAGAGGCTTATGGTCCTCCAGGACAATGTTCAGTCTAATTACTCACAGTAACATGTACTGTCTGACTTTAACGGCTGCTGTATGACATGTGTATGACATGTGTGTAACGTGTGTATGACATGTGTATGACATGTGTATGACATGTGTGTGACATGTGTATGACATGTGTGTGACATGTGTATGACATGTGTGTAACGTGTGTATGACATGTGTGTGACATGTGTATGACATGTGTATGACATGTGTATGACATGTGTGTACCATGTGTGTACCCTGGCCTGTGTGTACCATGTGTGTAACATGTGTGTGTTCTCTCCTCAGGATGATCGCTCCCTCTGCTCAGTCTTTCCTTCTCACTAATCTTGTGTCCGGGACACGCTATGACCTGTGTGTGCTGGCGGCCTGGGATGACACCGCCACCACACTCACAGCCACCAACGTAGTGGGCTGCACTAACTTCCTCACCCTGGACGAGTACCCGCAGTGCCAGGCGCTGCCCAGCCAGCTGCTGGGGGGCACCATGATCCTGGTGGTGGGCGGAGTCATTGTGGCCACGCTACTGGTCTTCATCGTCATCCTCATGGTGCGGTACAAGGCGGCGGAGGGAGAGGCCCTGGGGAAGATGGGGGGTTTGACAGACATACACACTCAGTCTAATGGGGGCCGCTTAGGGCCCAATGGTCTGGTCCTGCCCCCAGTGCGGGCTCCGGGGCCCTCTGGGCCCTCTGGGCCCTCGGGACACACAGAGAAGGCTGCGGTGACTGTGCGCGATGAAGTGGTGCAGTTTAAATGTGGCTCTCTGCAGAGCAGCCTCACCTCCTCCTCCTCATCCTCAGGATCAGCTCCTGAGTGCTCCACCAGCCCCAACAGCACCCTGGCTCACATCTGGAGGTCTGCGGCTCCGAAGCCCAGGAACCTGGACCACCTGCTGGGGGCTCTCACGGCTGTGGAGCTGCGAGGGCCGCAGCATAGAGACGCTGGGGGCCCGCCCTCTGTCAGACTGACAGGTCGTGTGGAGCAGGAGCCGCTGCTGGGGCGCACCCTGGACTCTCGCCTCAGCAGACTGCTGCTGCTGCCGCTGGAGCGGCCCAGACGCAGCCAGTCCTTCGACATGAGCGACTCGGGCGGTGCCCAGCGCTGCAGCCGCCCACGCCGCATCAGCCGCATCTGGACTAAGAGGAGTCTGTCTGTGAACGGCTCCCTGCTGCAGAGCGAGGACGAAGGAGACCCGGGGGACACCGGCACGCCTGACAGTGCAGACTGGGTCCTGGAGAGTACTGTGTAGTTCCAGAGGACTAGAGGACCGGAGACCAGAGGACCAGAGGACCAGAGGACCAGGGGACCAGAGGACCAGGGGACCAGGGGACCAGGGGACCAGGGGACCAGGGGACCAGAGGACCAGGGGACCAGAGGACCAGAGGACCAGGGGACCAGAGGACCAGAGGACCAGAGGACCAGGGGACCCAGGGGACCAGAGGACCAGGGGACCAGAGGACCAGAGGACCAGGGGACCCAGGGGACCAGAGGACCAGGGGACCAGGGGACTGCCAGTGCAGCAGTCACACATACATACATATATAATATATATATGTATATATTATATATATATATATATAAATATATAATATATATATATATGTATACATATATATATATATAATATATACATATATTGCAAATGTGTAAATACAAATGTATTTTATAATTTCATGTTTAAATGTTGTTTTTTCAATGTATTAATTTATAATATTTTTGAACTGATTTATTTTGACACTTCTTTTATACTCAACACTTCATGGTTTAGTTTTTCCTCAGCATCGAACTCTGTGGCCGTCTGTGCTTTATTCTTTGTTTCAACTAAAACAGGACATTTCTACTTTAACATTTTTCACCTCAAATGGACAAAGAAGAATGGATTATTTTGATGAGCAGATGTTTTGGACCCTCGGACTCTGGAGCCGTTGATGGTGCAGTGTATATTTAAATAAATGTGATGCTTTTTAAAAACATAAGGATTTGTTTTTGATGCTGTGGTGTTGGAGGCGGTGAGACATAACGACAGCTTCAGACAACAACCAAATATAAATGTTACGCTTTAGCAGGATTCAGGTTTTCAACCTTTTGTGCCTTTGACAAAAATATATAATTTGGGAAATTAGTAGTTTATGTTCAATGTTGATATTCTATGTTTTAAATGCCATAAAATAGTTACATTCATATTTTCAGTCCTAATAATCCTAATATGATTAATATTAGTAATAATAATGATTTATTCAACTGTATATTGTCCAATAATAATAATTTTGTCACATGATCTTCAGTGTTAAAGATCTATAACAATAAATCAGACAGATCTCTTTGACTTTGATCCTCTCTGGTTTATCAGAGTCAGATACAGGGATCGTCGCTGAACATGAACTCTTAAAACAAGTATTAAACTCCTAAATGTGAACACGAAGGATCCTGTTATAATCATGTAAAGCCAAAGACAACAGATGATTCTGATCCATGAATCCTCAGTGAGAGCTGCAGACACTGTCAAACTAACCCTAACGAAGCAGAATGATTTAGCACAATTTGTGGAACATGGGTAAAGGGAATATTCATTATGTGAAGTTTCCAACACGTCAGAACACGCCAGCACAATGGATCTGCTGCAGCCGGGAGCTCTATAGCGCCACCCAGAGGAACAAGGTTCACACTGAGAGGATCCAAGAACTCAGCAGAATCTTTATTTGATAATCCGTTATTTGTATTCATCAGTATATACAAACAGTATATGTATATATTATATACCATCAGTATCTATACAGTGTATATACCATCAGTGCATATACAGTGTATTTACCATCAGTGCATATACAGTGTATATACCATCAGTGCATATACAGTGGTGATTAGTCTGAACACCTCATAATTATATGCGGAGGAGCATGTGCTGTAATCCCATTACTGTAGTGATTCTCAAAGTGCGGTACTTGAGCTCAGTATTAGTGCTCCATCAGGTGAACAGTTGTTATGAAGTTTGGTATAATTGGTTTATTGCATTGGCCTACATGTTTATATTTATATAGTTATTATTTATTTACATGCTGCTGACTTAGACCCCGCTTAATACACTGTGTATAAGGACTTACTTAGAGGCAGTAAACAGTGGATAACTGCTGCCCTCTTCAGGACAGATTGAGTTACTGCATGGAAGAATGGGGCTGGCCTACAGCGCATGCGCAGAAGGGGCTTGTGGACGGTCAGCTGTGTCGGAATGTGGGTTGCTGGACAGCCTGACCGCAGCTGAGGGTCTGGGTGACAGTTGTGGAGGTGAGGGCCCTCTCTGCTTCTCTCCTTTCCACGCAAACACCGCGGAGCTCCGGAGGATGTCCTCAGCCGTGTGCCCGGAGCAGCGGCGCTGCCTGTCCGTGTTGTTCTACCGCGCAGTGCGGGACTTGAAGCCCGTGTGGATGCTAGAGGACATGCGGACCATGCTGGCTCTTTGCCCCGAGGACGAGGACAACCCTCAGAAGACCTACAGTCCGTCAGAGGCGCTGCTCTACGCCATCGTGCATGACCACCAGCCGTACGCCCAGTATTTACTCTCACATTTCTCCGAAGAGGCGCTGGTGGATCCCGGGGAGCGCTTCTGCAGCTGCCCCACATCAGCCCCGCACCTGTCTCTGGCTGTCCGCTATGACAGACCCTCCATCCTCAGCCTCATCCTGCAGGAGGCTCTGCGGCGGCCTGCAGGGGGGGCCCCGGGGCCCAGAGGGGGCTGTGTCCGAGAGGTGAGGATCCATGAAGGAAACACGTTTACATTTAAATCACAACAAAGTTGAACAGAAATTATCAACCGTTATTCTGCAACGTTGTGGAGGTAGACCTGGGCTGCTAACTTCCTTTATAGTTGTTAATACACATTGGCTTGTACTATGGGGCCTGTACCATGGGGCCTGTACCATGGGCCTGTACCATATGGACCACGGTCTATGGACTGCACCTGCAGTGATTACACTTGATACAAGCTTAGCCTAACTTATTGTATACACTGTGTTGCAGGGGAACGGCCGGACCCCCCTGCACCTGGCCTGTGAGCTGGTCCGTCCTGAGGCTGTGCTGCTGCTGCTAGGCAGTGGTGCGTCCCCTGAGGTCCCGGACGCACAGGGCTGGACCCCCCTGGACGTGCTGCTGGAGCCACTCAGAGACTGTGCAGAGGCCAGCAGAGCCCGACGCCACTGTTTGGACACACTGCTCATGTTTATGCCCAGGCTGCACTTCCATCTGCGGGCGGCGCTGCGCATAGAGCCGCAGCGCTGGACTGGAGCTCTGGGGAAAGACCATGTGCAGTTTCTGGCAGGACTCAGACCAGCGCCTCTTCTGCTCAGCTCCATGCAGACTGTGCTCCAGCAGCTCAGCCCCAGCAGCTTCTCTGACAGCCTGCTGCAGCTGCCCATCCCCTCCTCTCTCAAACCTGCAGGACTGTCCCGGGGCACTCACAGAACTCTGCACCGACAATAAAGGCAGTTATAGGAATGTTAGGAAACTACTTATTTAGAACTCAACAGCAGTGAACGCTACATTACATATGTATATGATTATTAACCGGTTATGCTACATACCAGGTCTTCACTGTCCAAACCGGGTTATCGGGTTACCTCAGGTCCAACACTGAATCTGTTTGATCATGTTTCCATATAGTCCTGACAAACACTTGTTTTCATTCCTGGTTCCTTGCGTCTGTGACAGTTGGGTGTGAATCTGGTTAGTCCTAGTTTATTACTGCTTTGGATTTTGCAGAGTCATATTGGTTTCGGTCTAAACTTGTATGTTAATGCTCAGACAATATTCTGGGATTTCCTGCTTCATAACAAACTGTGTTAAAAGTGGAGCATGTTCTGCACTTATCGAGCCCAGTGTTTTTAACCCAAGAAAAATCCGGCCCTTTAGACATTTAAGTGTATTTTAAGACTATTCTATATCTGCAAATGAGACGTCATGCTCTGTTCCCCTTTGTTTTCCTCTCAGCAAATTATGAGATCAAGTCAAAACACTCATAGGAGCCATATGTCTTTTTTTAATATTTATTTATAACTTTTTTATAGTTAAAACAACAATAACAACAACACTACAAACTGGCCAAAGAAACATTGATATTTGACAAACCAAGGTTCCAACACATTTAAAGTAGATAGCGTCCTTTTGAGTCTATTTGACTCTTAATACCCATTGCCTCCAGTGGCTTCTTCCAATTGTCTATGAAAAGCTATAATGTCCAAGTTTAATCCTTGTCATAAGATCTAAAATCAGTGACTTCCACAGAGAAATAGAAGGAGGATCATCGCCCACTTTACCATAATACTCTGACTATCATCATCTTTATTTTATATCTTTATTTTATTTATATACCGCCTTTTCACTGCAGATCTGAGTCTCAAAGCAGTTTACAATTGTTAATGTTTGGGCATTTGTCTCTCACTCCACACAGAGATAGGAGCGGGGCCAGTACAGGAGGCACATGCCAGAACTATTGGACATATTTATAGTGGTAGGGGAAACCGGAGTACCCGGAGGAAACCTACGCAGACACGGGGAGAACATGCAAACTCCACTCAGAAAGGCCCTGGTCCGACTGGGATTTGAACCCAGGACCTTCTTGCTGAGAGTCGAGAGTGCTATCCACTCAGCCACCGTGCGGCCCTTCATTAGTTATGGCTCACGTTTGTTTTGTTTCACTGAGACAGGGATGCTACCAAGTAAACACATTGGATTTCCCATAACCTGCTGAACTATGGCTTTTTAAGTTTGTAAGTGTGTGGAGTTATAGGAAATATGAGTTGTTGCTGTTTGAATTTTACCTTTTCAATGAACGACATGTTTTCTGTCATCTGTATTTATCAGAACCAAATATTGTTGGTCAAAAATTCTACATCATTCATGAACAAACGACAAACTCTTTGTGTTTTTGAGCCCACTATTTAAAAAAAAAGTATTAAAATCCTATTTTTCTACAGCCCTGAAAGACAACAGCAGACGTCTAAAAGGACTTTACATAGAAACAGGGAATAAAACAGTTTGAACACAGGAAATGTAATAATAACAAATGAATATGAGCCTTTTGTCCATAAATGTGAGAATATGTCCCAGATCAACCCTAACTGCTGACCTCAGAGGACACACTGAGCTGCAATGATTACTTGTATTCAAAATATAAACGTATTGGTTTCCTTCATAACTCCAGGTAACTCCAGGGCACAGGGCCAAACAACAGTAGTCACAGTTCATGTCAGCGAATACAGGCATGTTGTACCTTGTTGTAAAGCTCAGGAACTCTACAATTAATATGTACTGATATTTGTTTTTGATTGTGTCACAGAATTCCGTCTATGGTGCTAATGGAGCTGGTGAGATGGTAAACATTTTCAATCCGGGTTGTCGGCCCCTGGACAAGTCTGGTTTACTAAATAGCCGTCTTACAACCACCCAGAGACTTCTCCATCTCTGCTGCTGTGACCTGAAGCCTGATTAAAGGCTGATTAATACTATTATTAGCTTTTTAGAATGATCATTTTTATTTTTGCTGCTACTGGACACCTGAATTTCTCCAACGGGGATTAATAAAGTACTGTATCTATCTAAAAGGTTTTAGTGAAATTTAATTGATAAAAGGCAGTGTAGTTCTGTCACTTGTTCTATTACCTTATTGTTGTTGCTTTGAGAGACTCCTGCTAAGGCAGTCATGCATCTAAAAACAGCAGCTGATTAGCATCAGGCTTATGGCCCGTCCTGCTGGCCACCTCAGCCATCTGTGCCACAGAGAAGCAAATCCTTCAATCCGCTTTATCCAACCTCCCACTCACTAAGCTTTCACCGGCCGGTTACAGGTGTCATACGATTCTTCAGTAGCTGTGCGTCAGACGCTGAAACTGGACTCACTTATAGTTATTACATAGTTAGTATTTAAGAAAGCGAAAATGGGATGCTCGCCATCCAAAGGAAAGTTATTCTCCAAACCAGGAAATGGCTCTACTCTGGAAACCGCTCCGTTGGAAGAAGCACCTTTGGATTTTGTCAACGCTGGACCTGAAGAAAGAAAAAGTGTGGAGGGAAGTGTGTCTCCACCAACCGACAACGAACCTGCTCCGAACCCAGATCGTCACATTATTGACACAACAAACAATGATAAGGGAAATGAGATGGAGACGGCGCCTGAAACATCCAATGAACCCCAAGAAACTGATGCAGTGAAAGGGACGCAGAGGAAACCTAAAATGAAGAAAAAACAAAGATCAAACGGACAGCTGAGAAAGTCCTCTCCCGCTAAAGTGGACTTTCCCCCACACATGGTGAGAGCCCATCAAGCCGCCTATGCCTATCTCAACCCAAACATCTCTAAATTTGAAACATTACTAGAGTTATTGGACCAAGCAGCTCACACACAGCACTCTCTCCAACCCATGATGGCTGCTTTAGTCCTTCGTTTCGAGGAGATCAACCAGGCCTTAGAGGAGATGGCAGAGGAGGGGGAGTTGATGCTGAAGGAACATGGCGACTACATGTCTTTATCCTCTGGCATGATGGGTCCGCCTGTTATATCACCACTGAAATCAGGCGATGATACAGGCCCATCTCCAGACCTGCTCCAACAACTGCTCAGGCATTCCTTGCAAAAAATGAGGATTGTGGGGGGATCTTTCCAGACCGTGGGAGACTCTACTTTAGAAGACACTGTGGAGTACTTTGCGTCTCTCTCCAAAGTGTTGGTTAGAAAAATAATGGTCAAGCACGATCTAGAGCAACGGATAGCCACAGTTTTGGCTAAAGTGGAAGCAGCTGCTGTGAGGAAGGGTAACCCCGAGGATTCAGCTCTACACAGTGAGGACAGTGGCATCGGGGGTGAGAATGACAGCGTGACGGGGTCAGACCGACAAAGAAGACACAGAGGCAGTGCTGGGTCTAGTAGCAATGCATCTAGCGGCAACGTATGCGCAGTTTTACCCAGTAACAGAACAAACGAGTACAATGAGGAGGACGAGGACCTTGACGAGGATCTTGACGAGGACGATGAAGACATGCCAGTGCGAAAAAGGTCTAACTCGTCACCTCCAGACCCCAGCCAACCACTTCTGAACATGCTCAAGATGCAGAAGAAAGCGCATAGGCCGCAAACTGCACTCAATGGACTTGCTCAAAGCTCAGACAAGAGAAGACCTTTCACTGATCATCAAAGCAATCTGGACATCGCTGGGTTCCGAAGACATTCAGTGACAGGACCAGGCTCCAACCAGAGAGTCTGTAAAACCAACCCAGCCTTTGCATTTCAACGCCCAAAACCCCCGCCCTCAGTCAAGAAGCTGATCAACAACTTCAGCAATCTACCGGCAAACAGAAGAACAAGCAAGTCTCAAACCTGGACGGATAGCCAAGAAGATCCAGATGAGGACAATCTACCCCCACCCCCTCCAGAGGTACTGATGGATAATTCCTTTCACATCATCGAGAGTATGGCAGGCAATGAAAATCTAGCTCAGAATTCGGCTAAAGCCTTAAACAGAAGACAAGGATTATCCCAACGTATGAAGACGACAGTAGAACTTTTACCAAACAGAGCGAGTATCAAGACCAAAGGGTTCGATCTTGCTAACGTTGGTCCACAACAAGAGAGACATCAGAAAGAAGCAGGTCTTGATCCCGATAGTAGTCTGTACCAACAAGCACGTGCGATAATTCACATCCGGAGTGCGGCAGGACCTCTACAGCCACCCGTGAGGGGGGATAGCCTTGAGGGGGAGGCTCCGTTCTCTCCGCCCGTCACAGCACCACCAGTGTCCAGGGTGCGCTTGCCTCCAGTGGGGCACAGACACCCAAGTCCACCGGCGAGACCCCAGTCCAGCTCCTCTCGGCCCGGGTCTCCGAGGTCTATCGCTAGAGCCACGGACAACCCAGTGGAGCAGATTGTCCCCTCTGTGTCATTCAAGGATGCCCGCTCCGTCTTCTGTAAGAACGAACCACAGCGGCCATCTTGGACTTCGTGTGGGGCGTCGGTGCTTCCCAAACCGTGGGGAGAGAGCTCCAGAGGCCGGGCAGCGAGCCGGAGCACGGACTCCCCCCGCCGCGTACAGTCCGACCACAGGCCTCCCATCACCATCCGGAACGGGGGAGGCCGATATGACCATAGTGTGCCTGCTGCTGGCCACTAACAACTCCAATCCAATTTTATTTTTGTAAAGCCCTAAATCACAGCAGTAGTGATCTTTGCTGTAGTAACCCACGGGCAGAGACCAATGTCCATAAATGTTTATAAATGTTCATGGATCATCATCATCGTCCTTAGACCGTCCTGTATCGAGGACAAACTCTAAAAACAGTCTGAGAAAAGTAAACCCCAAACAAAGAAAACTTATTAATTACAGATGAGACGTATTTCACTTTCAGATTCACTTAAATCTGGGGTACCTCACTTTCCACCCTATGAATAATATATTTGGTTTGTCCCTTTTAGAAACTATTCCATATGGTTAAAAAAAGAGCCCTGCCACTCTTTGGGCTGAGAACTGATAGACTGAGTGAAATAATCAAAACTAGAGATAGAACCGAGTGAGGATCTAGTAACGTTCTGTAAACAGCAACTGATCATTCAGCTCAAAAAGTAATATTTCAATGGCTGCAACTTGTTCAAAAAAGGACACTGTAGAACATTTTTGAGAGGCACGGTGGCTGAGTGGTTAGCACTCTCACTTCTCAGCAAGAAGGCCCTGGGTTCGAATCCCAGTCGGAACAGGGCAATTCTGAGTGGAGTTTGCATGTTCTCCCATGTCAGCGTAGGTTTCCTCCAGGTGCTCTGGTTTCCCCTACCACTAAAAATATGTACAATAGGTCTGTGCCTCCTGCACTGGCCCCTCCCATCTCTGTGTGGAGAGAGAGACTAGTGCCTAAAAAAAATAACAATTGTAAATTGCTTTGTGACTCTGGTCTGAGAAAAGCACTATGTAAATAAAACTTACTTATAGAGTTTTAGATTCACCTTCTTCCATTACTATTCAATTTGGATTTGTTTATTTATTTCTAATTAACGCACAAGAAATTAAGAAAAAACCTGTGCATGGTTTAAAAAGTCATAAATCTTATTTGAATCCAATCCCAATTAAACTAATTGTACCAGGAACTTGACAATGTCTTCCAATTTAAATACAAAATTAGCATTCAGACTAAAAAGAATGTGTAAGTGACTTTATGACACTTTTTCTGCCCAAAGATGTGAAAACTAGTGATAGATCCAACCCGTTGTGAGACTGAGGAGTACATGTGTTTATTGTAAGATTGTTGTGTTTTGAAGGTTAGGTTCCCAAGCTTTAAGGATAAGATTCTGACTATGGTGAATTTAAAGTGGCCAAAAAGTGATCTCCTTCCACACTGTTAATCCGTTTATCCAACAGAGGTCAGCTGTGCACAAACAAACAAACAAACAACGGATCATGTTGTCTGTGGTCTTACAAGATACAAGAATTTATTTGCCATCTGCAGTAAAACCACATTGGAAAAACTGGGCAAGACTTTATCCTGTGTCTGCCAGAAATTCATACAAAAGTTTTTCACAAACAAATCCTAGTTTCTGTTTTGTTGTCTTTCATGTGTTCATGTGAGATTCTTGAAACTAGGCCTACACTTACACCAAAAAATATTAACATTATCCATCCATCCATTTTTTTCCCCTTAATCCATTTCTGGGTCGGGGGGGTGGCAGTCAGAGCTGCTCCCAGTCCACAGAGCACCAGCCCCTCACTGATCCTCCTGCAGGTGCTGAGTCCACAGGAGCTGAGATCTTTCAGTGGGGGCTTCAGGCAAAGTGGGGTTAAGTGTCTTGCCCAAGGACACAACGACAGCAGTCATCAGTGGGAGTCGTGAAGTAGGTCTTGAGGTGGACTCGAACCCACGACGTTCAGGCTCTAAGACCAATGCTCTACCAACTGAGCCACTGTCGCCCCTATTAACATAATGTTCTTGAATAATGTGGCTTATTTTTTGTATGTAATTTTTTAATTTTCATTTTTATTCGACGATGCTGCTGACTTTGTCTTAACAGCTCTGTTTGGAATGGGCTCAGAGTCAGTAAAGAGATAATTAAAGCATAGATTGTCCTAGTCTAACTAATGATGCATTTTTAAGTTAATTGCAGCCACAATTGTCTGCTCTTATGTATTTTGTGTTTGAACTATTTTATACATTAAAATAATCAACTACACACTATTTGTGTCTCTCTGTGAAGAAAGGAGAACACACATTTCACATGAAAAGGTTTCACATGGGGATAAGTGGCTGCTATAAAAGTAGATAATGCTTTATTACATTCTGAGCACGGATTAATACATCCACACAGTGCAGCAGGGTTTGTGAAGCAGTTTATTAGAGACAACATCGCCATCTACTGGAGAATTAAAGACATTGCTATCAATATCTATAATTTCACTGTTTTTTTCCAATACACAGCCCCAATGTCAGCTCAGACCTTATAGACCCATGGGTCAGACCTTATAGATCCATGGGTCAGACCTTATAGATCCATGTGTCAGACCTTATAGATCCATGGGTCAGACCTTATAGATCCATGTGTCAGACCTTATAGATCCATGGGTCAGACCTTATAGATCCATGTGTCAGACCTTATAGATCCATGTGTCAGACCTTATAGACCCATGGGTCAGACCTTATAGACCCATGGGTCAGACCTTATAGATCCATGTGTCAGACCTTATAGATCCATGGGTCAGACCTTATAGATCCATGTGTCAGACCTTATAGATCCATGTGTCAGACCTTATAGATCCATGGGTCAGACCTTATAGATCCATGTGTCAGACCTTATAGATCCATGTGTCAGACCTTATAGATCCATGTGTCAGACCTTATAGATCCATGGGTCAGACCTTATAGACCCATGTGTCAGACCTTATAGACCCATGGGTCAGACCTTATAGATCCATGTGTCAGACCTTATAGACCCATGGGTCAGATATCTTGTACATTGCATATGTTGATAGTTTTTGTTATTCTAAAGCAGAGATTTGTATTCATAAAACAACACCCTCTCCATACATGTATCTCCTGTAAGTTGGACTACTGTGATGGCCTTTCATACCTGTGTGATTGTGATTGTTGTGAAGCATAAGAAGAAACGTGTGTTTGAATTGTGCTAAACAAATAAACCTGCCTTGGCTTCTACAAAGCAGAACCCAAACACTATTTGACTCAACAAACAAAAACAAAACACTCTTTTACCTTCCGCTCCCTCTGTGGGCTCCATCGCACTTCACAGTCCAGGAGGCGGGGACTCCCTGGGGGCCAACATGGGCCCCTCGGGCTCCGTCCAGCAGCAGCTGACGTCACTACGCAGAGAGCTGCGCATTGTGCGCAAAGGGCTACGCGCTGAGGTTGGGTGTGAAGATGGCGGACGAGGAGGCCGAGATGGACCGTGGTCCAACTAACGATGTTAACGTGATTCTACCAGAACTAAAGCAGCGGCTGAAAGAGCTGCAGGAGACGGCGACGGCAGAGACAGAAGAGTCCCCTGTGCAGGCCTCGTCACGGTATTGTCAAGACTTCTGTGGGGTAAGTGAGCAGTGGAGCCTCCGTCTGTGGCTCCGCGGACTGTAGTGTGGAGCCAGGGGCCAGGGGCCAAGAGCTAGGGCCAGTCTGCTGCAGACTGAGCACACACTGTGGCCCTCTGGTCTCCTCTTTCACTGATACAGGAGCAGACTGTTGTGTTGTTAGGGTTAGCTTAGCTGCATTAGCTAATACATGTTAGCTTGCTGCTATCGACATATCTGCGTTCATGACGTCCGTCTGGACGTGGATTCTGTGACACAGGGTGTGATGGTGCTGGTGCTGTTCCTTTGGGTCGGAGGGTGAGAACATCTGGCTGCAGACCCCGTTATCCTCCGAGCCCCCAGTGTTTCTGTGTTTAGCTCCGTGCGCGTTCACGCCCGTGTCGGGGCCGCGCATTGTCTGCTGTTGGACTCGGTCATCGGTAAAGCCTTGTCTCCGTGTGTGACGCTCACGCGTGGGATGCTGCTCCCGTACGTGTCCGCGGTCCGTGTCTTTTCACGCATGTGTACGTGCGAAACGGAACGCACGCAGAGTCCGTGCACGTGAGGGCCTCCACGAGCTCTTCACACGCTCCAGTGCACGCGCATGGAAGTGCACTGATGGACACACACCCACCGTACACACTGTTGTGTCTGTATCATCATGGACACACACCCACCGTACACACTGTTGTGTCTGTATCATCATGGACACACACCCACCGTACACACTGTTGTGTCTGTATCATCATGGACACACACCCACCGTACATCATGGACACACACCTACCGTACACACTGTTGTGTCTGTGTATCATCATGGACACACACACCTACCGTACATCATGGACACACACCTACCGTACATCATGGACACACACCTACCGTACACACTGTTGTGTCTGTGTATCATCATGGACACACACCTACCGTACACACTGTTGTGTCTGTGTATCATCATGGACACACACCTACCGTACTTACACTGTTGTGTCTGTGCTTCATCATGGACACACACACCTACCGTACACACTGTTGTGTCTGTGCTTCATCATGGACACACACACCTACCGTACACACTGTTGTGTCTGTGCTTCATCATGGACACACACACCTACCGTACACACTGTTGTGTCTGTGCATCATCATGGACACACACCTACCGTACACACTGTTGTGTCTGCATCATCATGGACACACACACCTACCGTACACACTGTTGTGTCTGTGCTTCATCATGGACACACACACCTACCGTACACACTGTTGTGTCTGTGTATCATCATGGACACACACCTACCGTACTTACACTGTTGTGTCTGTGCATCATCATGGACACACACCCACCGTACTTACACTGTTGTGTCTGTGTATCATCATGGACACACACCTACCGTACATCATGGACACACACCTACTGTACACACTGTTGTGTCTGTGTATCATCATGGACACACACCTACCGTACACACTGTTGTGTCTGTGTATCATCATGGACACACACCTACCGTACTTACACTGTTGTGTCTGTGTATCATCATGGACACACACCTACCGTACACACTGTTGTGTCTGTGTATCATCATGGACACACACCTACCGTACTTACACTGTTGTGTCTGTGTATCATCATGGACACACACCTACCGTACTTACACTGTTGTGTCTGTGTATCATCATGGACACACACCTACCGTACACACTGTTGTGTCTGTGTGTATCATCATGGACACACACCTACCGTACACACTGTTGTGTCTGCATCATCATGGACACACACACCTACCGTACACACTGTTGTGTCTGTGCTTCATCATGGACACACACACCTACCGTACACACTGTTGTGTCTGTGCTTCATCATGGACACACACACCTACCGTACACACTGTTGTGTCTGTGCTTCATCATGGACACACACCTACCGTACACACTGTTGTGTCTGTGCATCATCATGGACACACACCTACCGTACACACTGTTGTGTCTGCATCATCATGGACACACACCTACCGTACACACTGTTGTGTCTGTGCATCATCATGGACACACACCTACCGTACACACTGTTGTGTCTGTGCATCATCATGGACACACACCCACCGTACTTACACTGTTGTGTCTGTGTATCATCATGGACACACACCTTCCGTACATCATGGACACACACCTACTGTACACACTGTTGTGTCTGTGTATCATCATGGACACACACCTACCGTACACACTGTTGTGTCTGTGTATCATCATGGACACACACCTACCGTACTTACACTGTTGTGTCTGTGTATCATCATGGACACACACCTACCGTACACACTGTTGTGTCTGTGTATCATCATGGACACACACCTACCGTACTTACACTGTTGTGTCTGTGTATCATCATGGACACACACCTACCGTACTTACACTGTTGTGTCTGTGTATCATCATGGACACACACCTACCGTACACACTGTTGTGTCTGTGTGTATCATCATGGACACACACCTACCGTACACACTGTTGTGTCTGCATCATCATGGACACACACACCTACCGTACACACTGTTGTGTCTGTGCTTCATCATGGACACACACACCTACCGTACACACTGTTGTGTCTGTGCTTCATCATGGACACACACACCTACCGTACACACTGTTGTGTCTGCATCATCATGGACACACACCTACCGTACACACTGTTGTGTCTGTGCATCATCATGGACACACACCTACCGTACACACTGTTGTGTCTGTGCATCATCATGGACACACACCCACCGTACTTACACCTACCGTACACACTGTTGTGTCTGTGCTTCATCATGGACACACACACCTACCGTACACACTGTTGTGTCTGTGCTTCATCATGGACACACACACCTACCGTACACACTGTTGTGTCTGCATCATCATGGACACACACCTACCGTACACACTGTTGTGTCTGTGCATCATCATGGACACACACCTACCGTACACACTGTTGTGTCTGTGCATCATCATGGACACACACCCACCGTACTTACACTGTTGTGTCTGTGTATCATCATGGACACACACCTACCGTACATCATGGACACACACCTACTGTACACACTGTTGTGTCTGTGTATCATCATGGACACACACCTACCGTACACACTGTTGTGTCTGTGTATCATCATGGACACACACCTACCGTACTTACACTGTTGTGTCTGTGTATCATCATGGACACACACCTACCGTACACACTGTTGTGTCTGTGTATCATCATGGACACACACCTACCGTACTTACACTGTTGTGTCTGTGTATCATCATGGACACACACCTACCGTACTTACACTGTTGTGTCTGTGTATCATCATGGACACACACCTACCGTACACACTGTTGTGTCTGTGTGTATCATCATGGACACACACCTACCGTACACACTGTTGTGTCTGCATCATCATGGACACACACACCTACCGTACACACTGTTGTGTCTGTGCTTCATCATGGACACACACACCTACCGTACACACTGTTGTGTCTGCATCATCATGGACACACACACCTACCGTACACACTGTTGTGTCTGTGCTTCATCATGGACACACACCTACCGTACACACTGTTGTGTCTGTGCATCATCATGGACACACACCTACCGTACACACTGTTGTGTCTGTGCATCATCATGGACACACACCTACCGTACACACTGTTGTGTCTGTGCTTCATCATGGACACACACACCTACCGTACATCATGGACACACACCTACCGTACACACTGTTGTGTCTGTGTATCATCATGGACACACACCTACCGTACATCATGGACACACACCTACCGTACACACTGTTGTGTCTGTGTATCATCATGGACACACACACCTACCGTACATCATGGACACACACCTACCGTACACACTGTTGTGTCTGTGCTTCATCATGGACACACACACCTACCGTACATCATGGACACACACCTACCGTACACACTGTTGTGTCTGTGCTTCATCATGGACACGCACACCTACCGTACATCATGGACACACACCTACCGTACATCATGGACACACACACCTACCGTACATCATGGACACACACACCTACCGTACATCATGGACACACACCTACCGTACATCATGGACACACACCTACCGTACATCATGGACACACACCCACCGTACATCATGGACACACACCCACCGTACATCATGGACACACACCCACCGTACATCATGGACACACACACCTACCGTACATCATGGACACACACCCCCCCGTACATCATGGACACACACACCTACCGTTCATCATGGACACACACCCACCGTACATCATGGACACACACCCACCGTACATCATGGACACACACACCTACCGTACATCATGGACACACACACCTACCGTACATCATGGACACACACACCCACCGTACATCATGGACACACACACCTACCGTACATCATGGACACACACACCTACCGTACATCATGGACACACACCTACCGTACATCATGGACACACACACCTACCGTACATCATGGACACACACCCACCGTACATCATGGACACACACACCTACCGTACATCATGGACACACACACCTACCGTACATCATGGACACACACACCTACCGTACATCATGGACACACACCCACCGTACATCATGGACACACACCTACCGTACATCATGGACACACACCCACCGTACATCATGGACAAACACACCCACTGTACATCATGGACACACACCCACCGTACATCATGGACACACACCCACCGTACATCATGGACACACACCTACCGTACATCATGGACACACACACCTACCGTACATCATGGACACACACACCTACCGTACATCATGGACACACACCCACCGTACATCATGGACACACACCCACCGTACATCATGGACACACACACCTACCGTACATCATGGACACACACACCTACCGTACATCATGGACACACACCCACCGTACATCATGGACACACACCCACCGTACATCATGGACACACACCCACTGTACATCATGGACACACACCCACCGTACATCATGGACACACACCCACCGTACATCATGGACACACACCTACCGTACATCATGGACACACACACCTACCGTACATCATGGACACACACACCTACCGTACATCATGGACACACACACCTACCGTACATCATGGACACACACCCACCGTACATCATGGACACACACCCACCGTACATCATGGACACACACACCTACCGTACATCATGGACACACACACCTACCGTACATCATGGACACACACACCCACCGTACATCATGGACACACACCCACCGTACATCATGGACACACACACCCACCGTACACACTGTTGTGTCTGTGTATCATCATGGACACACACACCTACCGTACACACTGTTGTGTCTGTGCTTCATCATGGACACACACCTACCGTACACACTGTTGTGTCTGTGCTTCATCATGGACACACACACCTCTGACTGAGAACATGTCTGTAATATGCCCAGGGACTGCGGTGGACATGAGCTCTGGAGCTATAACCCGGTACATGCATCTTTCCTTTTGAGGCTAATGTTTATTGTACACTGTCCCTGTCATCTAAAATAAATAAACTAAACATATTTTAAAGTAAAATAACCGACTGCAAAACATCTGTGTAAGAGTCTGTGTCATTACGGCTGTATTTTGTGTTGAATGATAAATATTTAAAACAATTTGAACATTGAATTGCATGTATAATAGTCAGGTTTTCACAATCCAAGAATATATGTTTTAAACTCTTCTAGTGTGACTGTAATCTAACCTAACCTAAGCATGTCTTAACCTGTACATCCTGCACAACATCGATTCAATATTTTCTAAATCAACACATATACAACGGGTCCAACCGTAAAAAGGTTTTGGTTTTGTGTATCATAACAACTTGTTTATTGTCATATTCTGTGCTTGTCCAGTTTTATAACATGAAAACACTGAAGTACTGCTGTCGAATCTACTGTGCATCTGTTATTTAATGAAATGTAAAATAGATTTAGTTAAATAACAGATGAAGAACTGATTTCAATACTTAGAGTTGTTTTTTATACAGCAGTCTTTACGTTTACTTAAATACCTTAGACTACAACTTATGGCTCCAGTTTGTTTTATCAAATTACTTATTGATTCTAATTAATGCGACAGCGGTCAGAGAGCAACCAGAATGTCCAGTGGTGCAGCAGCAAAGAACGACAAAGAATGACTTATTTATAATTCCAAAATGACAGATTATATTGTGTGAATGTTCTTGAGTATCTTTATTCATGATTATTTTCTTTCCCTTTGTCAAATACAAATACATGAGACGCATTAGAATGAGCGGGACAGTTGCAGTTGGGTAGTTTCACAAACCCAACTTCAACAATTGTTACCATAAGCAAAAATATGCATCTGGTTTACAAAATATGAAGCCTTATCGTCCATGACCCATTACAATAAAACGTGAAAGTTAAAGCACAAATGTACATAATACTTTATATATACACAGAGACTTTCAAATGGAAACAAATAGAGACAGAACTTTAGCTTTTGAAACACATTCATTCATTTTACTTTATTAGCTCATTCCGGGGAGATGGCTGCTCCGAGACAGCCTTGGTCTTTCAGCGGGGGCTTCAGACAGAGTGGGGTTAAGTGTCTTGCCCAAGGACAGCAGACATCAGTGGGAGCAGGGGGCATGGGTCATGGGGGGATCGAACCCATGACCATTAGGTTTTTAAAGACCAACTGAGCCTCTGTCATAGCCCTTTATGAACTATGTATCTTTAATCAATTCAATGGAAATTATGATGAAAAACCTTTTTTGTTTTGGTTTTATTTTCATTTATTGATTGTTCTGGCACCAGCTGGTCTCCATGGAGATGTGAGCCTTCTGCCGCCGGGTGCTCATGTTAGGCCGTACATTTCTATCCTCGTGATAAGGACGGGCAAAGACACTGCGGAATCTCGAGTTATCATTTACTTAAAATGTGTGTGTTTTAATTCAATTCTATGTTTTCTTTTATTTCGCTAAATCACAACAGCATCATCTCAGAGACTTCACAAAACCATTTAAATCACCAACACAGATCAGAGAATCAACAATTAAAACACAAAAAATACACACATGAATTGGTCCATAGGGAGAGACCAGTGTCCATGAATGTTGATGGTCCATACATGTTGTAGAATATAGAACACATGTTGATAAATGTCATACATGTAGAATGTTAAAGTGTCCTGGATCATCACAGTCCTGCGTCAGAGGAAAAACTCTAAAACCCAGTGGCAAAAAAGTGAGAAACCTCGGGGAGACCCACATATTGAGAAAGGGATCTGCTCCACACAGACGGACGGGCTAATGATCCAGGACTCAGACTGTAGAACGAGGACCGAGGCTGTAGATCCAGGACTGAGGCTGTAGACCCAGGACTCAGACTGTAGAACGAGGACTGAGGCTGTAGATCCAGGACTGAGGCTGTAGACCCAGGACTCGGACTGTAGAACAGGGCCGGAGTGGGACAACATTTCAGGCCGGGAGCTTTTCATCCATTCAGGCCAAACAAGGTTCTAAATTTGGGTTTTTGTCATTGTATTTTGATGTTCTTTTAATAGTTTTAAGATTGACTGTCAAAACTTTTGTTTTCTTTATTTTTTTTTATATTGACTGTTTATATAATCTCGGACGTTTAAGGATTGTTGTACGTTGCTTAGCAACGTAACGTTTATGGAGTTTAGTGAGAATAAAGACACACACACACACAATGAACTAAGTGTTCATTAGTGTATAACTATAACAAGCTAATCAATTATTGTTAAAAAAGTAGTAAGGTAAAATCACATTGTTACAGCTCATATAAAAGGAAAAATAAAAACGTGTATGAACCATCAGTTGGAGAGACCACTCATTTCAACCGGGGAAGCTACACTGGGTGCACTGCTAAGCTGGCCTGGCTGTGTAGCCGACGTGTGACGTCACATTTGTTTAATTTTGCTCTGGCCCAATGACAGTAAAGCTTTGGCCAGTGTTGTGCCAGTTCACAGCTTTTCTGAACTAGTTCAAGTTCAGTTCATACATGCTCAAAGTGAACGGTTCACGTTCGAAGTTCTCAATTTTAATTCTGAACTAGTTCAAATTTCAGTTCATTTTACTTTTTGCGAGATATTCAAATAAATATATTTTTTCACTACGAGCTAGAAATCACAATACGTGATATATATATATATTAGTGCTGTCCAAAATATCGCGTTATTAACGCGTTAACGCAAATCAATATTAACGGCGTCATTTTTTTTATCGCCATTAATTTTTTTAATAATTATTAAAAAAAAAAAAAAAAAAATTTTTTTTATTTTTTTTTTTTTTACTTTTTATTGCAGACAAACACATATACAGAAAAAAAATAGACACAAAGAAAAGGACTAGTTAAGATACATTGTAGACAGAGATTACAAACAATATGTAGTTGGAGATACAGGGGGCCAAAGAAGAAACCCAGAAGGGCACATAGGAGGGGGGGGGGGGGGGGGACATGAAGTGGGAGATGGGGGGGAGGGGTTAATAAAAAAGGCAATACAAGCAAACAGTATACAGTCATAGATATACCGAAAGTAAACAGAGAAACACTATAGAGTATTTACATGAAAAAATTTACAAAAAAATTGTTTATCATCATCATAATGACACCATGATGTTTCTATACAGTCTATGGTCTATACCCACACATACACACACACACCCACACACACACACACACCCACACCCATAAACACACACACTCCACACACACACACATTGAAGGGGCTTTTTGTTACCAATTATTTATTTTGTCATCCATTTATTGATGATTTTGCATCAAATGTTAGTGTGTAATATAACACTACACATTGTTTTCAATAAAAAAAAGAAATTGCACACAGCACGCAAATGGGTGACTAATTTGTGATTAATCGCGAGTTAACTATGAAATTCATGCGATTAATCGCGATTAAATATTTTAATCGTTGGACAGCACTAATATATATATATATATATATATATATTATATCCTGTACACTGCACAGGATGTTTTGACTCCAATGCAGACAAGATTTACATGGGTTTCAATGGGAACTGAGTTGTCCCATCTCTGCTCATAAGTACAAACTGTAATGCGCTGCAGAACGTGTGTCTATACTTTATGTCAAATGTAAACGGCCCTGTGTCACTGACTTACCCCTGTGTTTTCATCACGGCACATGTGAGTCCAACAACCAATGAATAGCACTAGCATATAGCGCCGCACCGCAAGTACACTGAGTCGGGGTGCGTTCACAGACGGTGGAAACCGTAGGAATTTTTAGTTTTCGGCGGAAACAGTGCGGAGAATACAGGAGGGAGGAACTTTCTCTCGTTGCGTTTCAAAAGAGAAAACAGATTTCACTCAGTTTTAAATGGAAAACAAATTATCTGCCGTTCATGACACATAATATGAACTAATTCACGTTCAAGTTCTTTATTAAAAAATGTGTTGCGTTCAGTTCAACGTTCACGAAAAAATGAGCGTGTTCAATGAACGCGTTCTTTTGAACTCGTTCACGCACAACACTGGCTTTGGCCTGGGCCTTGCTCATTGGACCAGGCCACCAGCCAGGGTAGGAGTTTGCAAAGGCCGTGAGGATGAAATTAAATTAAAAGAAAAAAAAAAAAAAAAAAAGACCGTGATGATAGGGCAGGCCCAGGCCACTTTGACACGCAGGCCACCGGGAGATCTCCCGATGCTCCCGATGGCAGTCCGGGCCAGCTGTAGAACGAGGACTGAGGCTGTAGATCCAGGACTGAGGCTGTAGACCCAGGACTGAGGCTGTAGACCCAGGACTCACACTGTAGAACGAGGACTGAGGTTATAGATCCTGGAGTCAGACTGTAGAACGAGGACTGAGGTTATAGATCCTGGAGTCAGACTGTAGAACGAGGACTGAGGCTGTAGACCCAGGACTCACACTGTAGAACGAGGACTGAGGTTATAGATCCTGGAGTCAGACTGTAGAACGAGGACTGAGGCTGTAGACCCAGGACCTAAGCTACAGAACGAGGACCAATGCCACGCAGCGTCCGCAGAGCGTGGACAGGTCCGGTGCAGGACTGAGTTGCTCCCAGGCGGGTCGGGCAGGGCAGTCTGTAGGTGTAGATGGAGGGGTAATTAAACACACATAGAGCCATTGGTCCATACGGGTTAGAACCAATGTCTGTGAATGTTGTTTTGATGCCTGGTTAAGAGCAGCTTGTCCTGTCGTGTAGGCGCTGCTGGAGTACGCCGGCTGCTGGCGTGTGGACGAGGAGCCGCTGCCCGTGGTCCAGGTCTACATGGCGGCTCTGCAGAGTTACGCCGACTCGTCTGTTCACTTATCTGTGGAGTGTGACAACGTGGCGCTGGTGGTGGAGCGGCTCGCACTGTAAGCTGTCGCCATGTGTGTCGTTGGAAGCACGGACTATGATTATCTAATTTTCATTGCGATTCTTAGGAGTTTTGTGGAACTGCTGCTGTCACTAAAGGATCTTCCGGAAGACCTCTGGAAGGATCTCAGTTCATGTGTCCAGGTAATTCACATGTTCAAAAATCACAAACATATACATAAGCTACTACTACAAACACTCTCGCTATTAGTTTAAGAATACATACATAGCATTCAAAAGTAAATACAGTAGCTCCCAGTATAATATCAGTATAATATCTCCCAGTATAATATCTCCCAGTATAATATCTCCCAGTATAATATCTCCCAGTATAATATCTCCCAGTATAATATCTCCAGTATAATATCAGTATAATATCTCCCAGTATAATATCAGTATAATATCTCTCAGTATAATATCAGTATAATATCTCAGTATAATATCAGTATAATATCAGTATAATATCTCCCAGTATAATATCTCCCAGTATAATATCTCCCAGTATAATATCAGTATAATATCTCAGTATAATATCAGTATAATATCTCCCAGTATAATATCAGTATAATATCTCTCAGTATAATATCAGTATAATATCTCAGTATAATATCAGTATAATATCTCCCAGTATAATATCTCCCAGTATAATATCAGTATAATATCTCAGTATAATATCAGTATAATATCTCCCAGTATAATATCAGTATAATATCTCCCAGTATAATATCAGTATAATATCTCAGTATAATATCTCAGTGTAATATCAGTATAATATCTCAGTATAATATCAGTATAATATCTCTCAGTATAATATCAGTATAATATCTCCTTGTATAATATCAGTATAATATCTCAGTATAATATCAGTATAATATCTCCCAGTATAATATCAGTATAATATCTCAGTATAATATCAGTATAATATCTCAGTGTAATATCAGTATAATATCTCAGTATAATATCAGTATAATATCTCAGTATAATATCAGTATAATATCTCTCAGTATAATATCAGTATAATATCTCCCAGTATAATATCAGTATAATATCTCCTTGTATAATATCAGTATAATATCTCCGTATAATATCAGTATAATATCTCAGTGTAATATCAGTATAATATCTCTCAGTATAATATCAGTATAATATCTCCCAGTATAATATCAGTATAATATCTCAGTATAATATCAGTATAATATCTCAGTATAATATCAGTATAATATCTCTCAGTATAATATCAGTATAATATCTCCCAGTATAATATCAGTATAATATCTCTCAGTATAATATCAGTATAATATCTCAGTATAATATCAGTATAATATCTCAGTATAATATCAGTATAATATCTCTCAGTATAATATCAGTATAATATCTCCCAGTATAATATCAGTATAATATCTCCCAGTATAATATCAGTATAATATCTCTCAGTATAATATCAGTATAATATCTCTCAGTATAATATCAGTATAATATCTCTCAGTATAATATCAGTATAATATCTCTCAGTATAATATCAGTATAATATCTCCCAGTATAATATCAGTATAATATCTCCCAGTGTAATATCAGTATAATATCTCCCAGTATAATATCAGTATAATATCTCTCAGTATAATATCAGTATAATATCTCCCAGTATAATATCAGTATAATATCTCCCAGTGTAATATCAGTATAATATCTCCCAGTATAATATCAGTATAATATCTCCCAGTATAATATCAGTATAATATCTCCCAGTATAATATCAGTATAATATCTCCCAGTATAATATCAGTATAATATCTCCCAGTATAATATCAGTAGGGCTGGGCGATATGGCAAAAAAAAAAAATCTCCGATTTTTTCACACCAAATCCGATTTTCGATTTTAAATCGATTTATTTTTTTCTATTTAAAAACAAACTACAACTGACAAAGAAATAGATTTTCCTTTATGCAGCTTAATCTAAATCCCCATGGAGCATAAGTGTAACAGGAATTAAGCCTTAAAACATGCTTGTAAACGAGATGGCTCTGCCATTGTAAACAGTGAAAATGTAGCTTAACAGTTTTATAATAACTTCACTTACAATGACACTATGCACCTTCAAAATAACTTAAATCACACAAACAAGGCCCATCGCAAATATATCAATCCTATTAAACACATGCATTATTTACATGAAATATCACATTTTTAAAACTGATTACTCAAAGTAGAAATGTTGTAACAGTCAGTCTTTTCCAAAAGCCTCCTCGGGTTTTCATGCTTGTTCTTTCAACTGTGCCTGAGTAACTGTGCTGTAGTACAACGCTCGGTCCAGCTGGTGGCGCTAATACTAACTTCAGTGACTCCCGCATTGTGCGAGCTTCCTGTTTACATTCTGATGCTGTAGCTAACAGCTACTGTAGCAGCTACTGTAGCTAACAGACAGCGGGGAACACGTTGTTTGTATCAGAGCAATGAGAGCAATGTGTGAGACGTGTCTTTCCCCAAAGTGCAGCGGCTCAGTGGGACACGAGTGTGTGCGCGCCACGGACACGGGAGTGCGCTTTGGAATAACGAGCGTGAGAGAGCGTGAAAGATGTGGCGTACGAACATGGCGTACGAACATGGCGTACGAACATAGCGACCGGGGCTTGCGTGCGTGTGTGTGTGTGTTTTGGCGATTAAATAAAGTCTGATTCTTGAATGTTTGAAGTGTTATTGCAACAGCACCAACTGTGAGAGCGAGCATCAGGCCAGAGGGAGACTGTTAGCATTAGGTTAGCTTCAAAATGACTGCTCAACACCATAGACCCGCGGTTAGCGCGTTAGCGCTGTAGTTCTGCGATGGAGAAAATAAAAATCGAATTTTTAAAAAAAGAAATCGCCCTAAACGTAAAACTCGAATTAATGATTAAAATCGATTAATCGCCCAGCCCTAAATATCAGTATAATATCTCCCAGTATAATATCAGTATAATATCTCCCAGTATAATATCAGTATAATATCTCCCAGTATAATATCAGTATAATATCTCACAGTATAATATCAGTATAATATCTCCCAGTATAATATCAGTATAATATCTCCCAGTATAATATCAGTATAATATCTCCCAGTATAATATCAGTATAATATCTCTCAGTATAATATCAGTATAATATCTCAGTATAATATCAGTATAATATCTCTCAGTATAATATCAGTATAATATCTCTCAGTATAATATCTCTCAGTATAATATCAGTATAATATCTCAGTATAATATCTCCCAGTATAATATCAGTATAATATCAGTATAATATCTCCCAGTATAATATCAGTATAATATCTCCCAGTATAATATCAGTATAATATCTCAGTATAATATCAGTATAATATCAGTATAATATCTCCCAGTATAATATCTCCCAGTATAATATCAGTAAATATACGCAGGTCCCAGTTAAATATCTCTGTGCGATCGTCTGCACTATGAAACAGGAAGTGAGTCATGCTGAGAACCACGTGTGTGAGCACAGAATCAAAACATTTGGTTCTCACTTTGACAGTTCCTCTTTTCAAAAATGAAGTCATACTCAAACCCGTCTGCAACTTTCTCTTTCACCAATTGATCCACAAAACGTCTCTCCATCCAGATACATTTACTTTAGCATCAGATAAATACTTTAGCCTCAGATAAATACTTTACAGCACCAGTATTTGCCATAGTCTCTTCATGTGTCTATTTACAATTTGTCAGCACAAATTGGAGTGAGAAAGAAGTAAAAACTTGTAGACTCACCCCCATGAACATAATCTAAATACTTACATGAATATATTAGGGTCAGAACCTCTGTGATAACTTCAGGATCTTATTTGTGCTCAGGATTCACATGAAAAACTCCAGACGAATGGAATCGCGCAGCTCTCTATGCTCTCGACCCTGAGCCAACAGAAAGGGGTTTGGGCCAACCCCATTCTGCAAGGCCTACTGTCTGGAGAGGAACTCGACCCCGCACAGAGTGAGTGACGTATTTAGTGACTGTTTGTCTGGTTCTAGGATCTAACGGCCTCAACAGGGATTAAATATTGGGACGTGGAGATCTCACACATTGATTTAATTTGATTTTTGTACATTTTGAACACTCCCTTGCCCCAGGACGCCTCATGAACTGTAGTTATTGGTTTTATTTCTTTGACTTCTTAAATCAAACTAAAGACACATACTCATTTCACTACATGTTATTGACCAACTTTCTGAGTGGAGTTTGCATGTTCTCCCAGTGTCT
The DNA here is from genome assembly GCA_964034765.1 of Knipowitschia caucasica. Classification (NCBI taxonomy): domain Eukaryota; kingdom Metazoa; phylum Chordata; class Actinopteri; order Gobiiformes; family Gobiidae; genus Knipowitschia; species Knipowitschia caucasica. The sequence continues at coordinate 1,595,780 of OZ035839.1, forward strand.
GCGTATGATTACACTTAAAAACATGCACACTAAGTAAAAACCTCCAGCCTCGGTCCAGACCACGCCTAGTGTCAACAGCTGGAGACGGATCCCCGGGCGCACTTTTACGTTTGCACCATCAGTAAATGGCAAAACCTGTTTCTCCACAGTTTAATCCCAGCCCACGTTTTCTATTCGTGGGAGAATACGGCCTGACTTTGAAGGATCAAAAATGGAGAGAAAGATCCGCTCCCATGGACACAGGTTCTAGATCTAGGACTCAGACTGTAGAACAAGGACTGGCGAGGCTCCCTGTCTGAGATGCGGGTGCAGTCTGTGTATTCGAACGATATTCTAATCCTATAACAGCAGATTGAAGCGTGTCATGCCCTCATTACAGATTACGTTTCCTACTGCAAGTCTGACAATTTGGGTTTTTCGTCCATATTTTTTTCCCTTTGTTTCTGTGAGTCTGAGATGTTGTCGGTCCTAAATGGAAATGACTTGTTTTCAGTTGAGCAGTTGCTGGTGGAAGAAGGCCGTAGTCTGCTGGAGTTGAGAGTGAAACAGTTGATGAAAGACCAGCAGTTGGAGAGAGCGGCGAGGCTGGCGAGGACCTGCTCCGAAAGTCTGAGCGACGGCAAGACCGGCTTCAAGCAAATGTACCTGGTCTGCCTCTGCTCCACGTTAGAGCAGGACAAACTGATGGAGGAGGTACAGCCACTCATTACCCTGTTGTTCATGCACAGTAGACCTGCACGATATTGGACATTAGAGCGATATTCGATATTATTGCAATATTTTGTCTTTCAAAGTTCTGCACAGAAATTAAATCAACACATTTAAATACACACAAAGTAAAAACAATCGAATACCAGTTAACAATAAACGTGATAAAAACAATAAAATACTAGTTATTAGTTAAAAATAAAGATATGGATATTGCACGTACCAATATCGCGATAACAATATTTTATCGATATATCGTGCAGCTCTAATGTACAGTATATAACTCTGCACTACATATAATTATATTTATTTAAAAGACTGGTTTTGAAGCATTTACTGCAAGTTAAGAAACACAGCTACTACTTATTTAGTATCTTGTGTGTGCTCCCTGTGTCTCTCACTACTGCCCTGTCTGTGCGCTGCAACACTGACATTTCCCCGCAGTGGGACGAGTACCTCATCTATTCTTTGGGCTCTCTGTAAATGCTTGTTTTTGTTGCAGCTTAATAAAGTGGACTGTCGGGATGCGTTGGAAATGATCTGTAACCTGGAATCTGACGGCGACGAGAAGGCGGCCTTCACCCTGTGTTCTGCTTTCTTAACGCGACAGCTCCTGGAGGCAGATGCTTACTGCGCCTGGTGAGATTTACGTATTTATTCTGACAAACCGAAGGATGAATGACAGTTTTATTTAGTCCAATTGATGATTAGTCTGACCACCACAGTCATAAACACGTCCATGACCTCTTTCACTGAGGGTTTATGTGTGGAGGAACAAGTTATTATTCATGTGAAAGCCAGATCCCTCTTTTTAATGCATTGTGGATATTTGTCATTTTAATCCCATGTATGATTTTAATTTTTTCAAGGTTTTTAACTCATTGCCTACCATTGACACCTACCATGAAACCAGCTACAAACACACTTCTCTTTGCTAATGAAAGTTGTGAGTCCAGTCTTTCAGAATCGGATCAGAGTCAGATTTCTAGTCGTAGCACACAATATTCTGTGGGTCTTGAAAATCAGGAAAAATCCTCAAAAACGTCTGGCAGGCAATGAGTTGATTACTTGTGATTTTCTTCTGTTTTCAATATTTTTTATTTTTTTTAATGTAGATTTTAATGTTTATGATTTGCTTGATATGATGTGGGTTCTGAGGTGTTGCCTTGTGTAGGAACGGCGCGATACAAATAAAAGTTGATTGATTGATTGATCCCTCCAGACCTATGAAGCTAAGCCAACAGTGCGGCTGTGGCTGTAAAGTGCCAAACAGTTGTTGTGTCCTTGGGCAAAACACTTTGTGTGTGTGTGTGTGTGTGTGGGGGTGGTAGGAGTGATGGTGATGTCACATACAAGTTGCCTTCTGTCAGTCCAGCAGCTGTGGCTTCAGTAGAAGTTTCTTAGTGCTATGTATGGAGTGAAAGAATAATAACTATATCAAACCCTGCATTGTTTTTATAAACATCTGTCTTTTCCAGGGAACTGACGTTGTTTTGGAGCAAACTTCTGAAGCGACTTGAGCCTTCAGAGAATGCTTTTCTGGACAAATGTGGTCAAATGTCGTTACTCTCCAAAACTGTCTACCACATCTTGTTTTTTATTAAAGTCATCCAGTCTGAGGTCAGTAAGAAGCTGCTTTTCTCTCACATGTAAAACTTCAGGCGGATACAATACTGTCTTTTCTATTTTTCAGATTACGGAGGGCGGCCTTCCGATGTGTATTGAAATGTGCATCCGAGCTCTTCGAATGGAGTCGCAGGACGTAAACACTAAATCCACAGTGTGTAAAACCATCGCCTGCTTGCTTCCCAATGACCTGGAGGTGAAGCGGGCCTGCCAGCTCACCGTGTTCCTCCTGGAGCCGACGGTGGATTCCTTCTACACTGTGGAGACGCTCTACAATGAACCGGATCAGAAGTTTGAGGAAGAAAAAATGGCGGTCCCCAACTCGCTGCGTTGCGAGCTGCTGCTTGTCTTCAAAACGCAGTGGCCTTTTGACCCGGAGTTCTGGGACTGGAAAACGCTGAAACGCCACTGCCTCGCTCGCATGGGACCAGAGGCTTCCATAGTTTCCTCCATTGACACTTTGAACGATTCGGACGAGCTTGAGGAGGAAGAAATGTACTATGATGATGGATTTTTAGAAAGCGGCCCGGCTGGAATAATCAGCGGAACTTACGAACTGAACGAAGACATGGACAAGAAACAGAAAAACAAGGAACAGAAGAAGCTGCGAGAAAAGGGATTTATTTCGGCCAGGTTTCGGAACTGGCAGGTCTACATGCAGTACTGTGTGCTCTGCGACAAGGAGTTTTTGGGCCACAGAATTATCCGTCACGCACAGACTCACTTCAGCAGAGGCATGTACAGCTGCCCCATCTGTGCCCAGTCCTTCAGCTCCAAAGAGACCCTGAACCCCCACGTCACGTCACACGTCAAACAGTCGAGTAAAGACAGACTTACCGCCATGAAGACCAACAGAAAACTGGTCAATCCCAAAACCCCTGCCCCTGTTATAGCTGCTATCATAGCCAAGACTGAACGCTGTGTTACAAAAAGTGCTGGTTCACCGGGGCATAACGCTACATGCTCAAGTGTGGACGAGCACATGTGTCCGGTTGGAACGTGCCGAAAGATCTTCAAGTTCTACAAAAACCTCATTGCTCACGTAAAGTCCCACAAAGAGAACGAGGAGGCCATGTCTTACCTCGAACTGCAGAGAAAGAAGGTTGTGTGTCAGTATTGCCGTCGCCACTTTGTCAACGTGAACCACCTTAGCGATCATTTACAAGTCCACTGCGGGACAAAGCCGTACATATGTATTCAGCTGAACTGCAAAGCTAGCTTTCTTTCAAACACTGAACTACTTGTACACCGAAAAACGCACGGGTATTTTAAGGCAAAGTGCATGTTTCCAAATTGTGGTAAGATTTTTAATGAGGCGTTTAAGCTGTATGACCACGAGGCAAAGCACTACAAAACGTTCACTTGTAAATTTGTTGACTGTGGAAAGGTGTTTCATACACAACAACAGCTGGAGTTGCACTTAAAATCTCACACTGTCAAATCAGAGCCACACGTTTCTGCTCCAGAAGAACTGCAAACCCCTCAGACTAGTTCGTCGGTTCATATTTCCTCTAATTACCGCAATCCGCCTGCAATAAAAGAAGAGTATTCCGTTGAAATGTGCAGAGCGGAAACCGTTAGCGTCGGCAAACCAGAGACTCTAGAAAACTTGCTGAATGCTTCTCAGACCCCCATCAGAACTGTGGACCGTTATGAAATCAAAGCTGAAGTGAAAGAGAAGGCGATTCATGACAGTCAAACTATACATCCTCATGTTCATTCACAGCCAGAAAATGAATGCTGCATAGGGGAAGCTTCTCTAAACCAGTCACCGGAGAGTTTGAAGCCGAGCCAACAATATCAGAAGCAGCATGCGTCACCGTTTGAGGCAACGCTAAATAAAATGCTGCGTGAAAAAACGGTTCTACAAAGTCAGTTGCACGTTTTTTCAAATGTAAATAGTGAGTTAGTAAACTACAGTGAGGTGCCTGACTGTAATGCAGCCGTGCCAACACTACCGCCCATGCATCCTCACAATGGTCCGGCGTCTGCTCCTGTACCTGTACCTGTACCTGCTAGCATGCCAGCTAACATGCCAGCTCCCATGCAAGCTCCCATGTCAGTTCCCATGCCAGCTCCCATGCAAGCCCCCATGCAAGCTCCCATGCAAGCCCCCATGCAAGCCCCCATGCAAGCTCCCATGCAAGCCCCCATGCAAGCTCCCAGGCAAGCTCCCAGGCAAGCTCCCAGGCAAGCTCCCAGGCAAGCTCCCATGCAAGCTCCCATGCAAACTCCCATGCAAGCTCCCATGCCAGCTCCCATGCCAGCTCCCATGCCAGCTCCCAGGCAAGCTCCCAGGCAAGCTCCCAGGCAAGCTCCCAGGCAAGCTCCCAGGCAAGCTCCCAGGCAAGCTCCCAGGCAAGCTCCCAGGCAAGCTCCCATGCAAGCGCCCATGCAAGCGCCCATGCAAGCGCCCATGCAAGCATCCATGCCAGGTCCCCTTCTACCTCCCGTACCAGGACCAATGCAAGCAGTATCACCACATGTGCCCAGGTCATATAGAAATGAAAAGGCCGAACCCCCCAAAGTCGAGGCCGTATTGAGAGAGCGATATCATTGTCCCTTCGAAACGTGCACAAGAAATTATAGTTGTTTCAAAAGTGTTAGCAAACACATAAAAACGACTCACCCAGAGTTGTATGCGATACGTAAAATACCGCGAAGTGAAATTAGGATAACATATGTTTCTGGTCCACCGCTGACTCCGAAGCCCCCCGCTTTCAAAACACAAAATCAATTGTTAGAAATGGTAAGGCCAAATGTTATCCAGCCTTCTCCTTACTCAAATATTGTCCGAAATTATAATGCAGATTATAATGCAGTTAAGATGCCTCTGCCTGGGAATGTGAACAAGACTGCCCCTCAGATCATGGAAAAAGTTTTAAATCCCATTGTGGTTGCTCAGTTAAAAACGAACCTCCATCCACAGAGTTGTTCACAAGCAATCTTACAGGCACAACAAGCGCAACCCTGTAGCACTTCAATAAATGCACCCATACCACAGGAGTTCATCAATCCATCCCAGGTGCCTAGAGGTCATGAAGAGGCGATCCCAGCTCCAACAAATTCTAATCCATTGTCGAGTATTCATATGGCACCAAATAGCCAGATGAAAAGCCAAAATGTTCAGACAGCTTGGCCTCAAAACGATCAATTTAACAGCAACATTTCCCAATTACATCCAACCACACACTTGCCTCCTTCTAGTATGCCCATGCAGTCCAATGAACACATGTCCATGAATCCAAATCACATGTTAAACTCTCTCACAAAAGCATATAAAGACATGCACAGTGCTCAACATCTTCATAGACGGACGGCTATCAATTCCGTGATTCAACCTAAAATCCAGACGCACGCTGAAGCCCACAATATGTCATTGTGGTCACCTGCCTCTGAAATTAATCATGTTCAAGCTGATGGCCGTTCCCAAATGCACAAAAGGCCTGTTATAGCTGCCACTTCTACGGCTCCACTGAATGATTCCCAGGGCAGTCCTATGGGGTTAAACTTATGTAAGACACCAGTTAACCCTCTTCCAACATCTACTGCACATTGTGGTTCTGTCCCCGTTTACACATCACCTTCAGCTAATGATCCACTGTCCTCGTTTGGACAATCGAGTCCCTCTCATTCTGGCCACCAAAAGCCGGTGCCTCAGATGCCGCAGGCCCATATGACGGCTGATAAACAACCACTTCCTAAAAGTAATGTTGGTTTTGTTAAACAGATCCCTAAATGCTCCGCTTTTAATCCTGTAGCCTCAAACATGACTCCTCGTATTCCAGCAACAAGTATGAACAACTCAAAAACTAACATTAAAAGAGAGGTCGATTCTGTCGGAATTCAACGAGAAATGCCAGAAAACTCAACATGCACAAAAACTTTTCAAAATCCTTCTAACCAATCTCCGGAAAGCGTTGATGCTCCTGTCAACGACCCAAATAATTGCAAACCCGTTCGAAGAAGAAAGTCAAAGGTGAAATGGCCGGCGATTGTTAGAGATGGGAAATGGTTTTGTTCACGATGTTTTAGAGCCTTTAATAGTTCAAAGTCTATAGGTGGTCATTTGTCGAAGCGGACGGAGTGTAAACCATACCAAGAGATGGAACTGAACTCCGCTCTCCCAGAATCTTTTCTCGACCTCCTTAATTCTGACCCAAATGTTGATCTCCCACAAAACTGTCCAAACAATCCACGTGAAACCCTCGACAACACGCCCCACACTTCAAAGTCCTGTGGATTGTCCGAGCAAAAAGGCTTCACTTCTCACACTTCTCAGACGTTCCCAGAAAGGGCTAATGGGGAGATGAGCAATGACATTCTTAAACAAATCATGGCGGTATCTAATATGGCTGACCTGTTTGTGCAATCGCCAAAGTCTCCGTTACAAAAACCTTGTAAACCATGCTCACCCGGCCCAAGTTTTCAAAAGAATACTAGCTCCGTCATACAATCTGTAGAGGCTGTTGCTAATGTTGGCTCATCTAATCATCCTCAAACAAGACCACCAGGCTCCCGATATCCAACGCCGCTGCTTTCTCAAGCGCTCAAAGAAAACAAAACCTCAGTCACAGCTAGCTGTAGTCAACAGGACGTAAACTCAAAAGATCTAGCATCATTGTCAAGTGTGGCACTGCCTCCTGTTCCTCCAAAGAGGTCAACCACAGGCGATGTAAAACAACCAGAGACGGGTAGCGTTGAGCAAGATATCAAAAAGAAATTACGGGAGCAGATCTTGGCTGGCGATTTCCAACGAAGAAGCAACTTGATTAATGTTTGCCATAACTCTGAGGCTCAAAGTCCCACGTCCTCTGTTTTAGAATTGAGCTCTAAAAGTGAGGATTGTCCAATGATCCAAGATATAAAGAGTTTCTCTGATAGTGGAGAATGTCCTCCCATAATCCCCGGCACACCAGAAGAAATTGAGAAACTCCTAAAAACTAAAAGCTTTACATGTTTAAGACAAAACTCCGACACAGAGCAGGACATGCAACAGCCCACAAACACAGCTCTCAGTCCAGATGTCGATACTGACCCCCAGCAGCTGACCCTCATTCAACAGCATTGCTTTTCAGAGCTAAAGACTGCGTTTGAAAAGATGGATCTGGTCAAAGAACCTCCTGAACCAGTCCCAGAGCCTGTCATTTTAAATAGAAGCATTGATACTTCAAGCACGCCAATTTCTCCGGAAGACTGTGCAATAGTGCCCAAAATATTCTCCTGCGTTGTTGAAAATTGTGACTACACTACGTATTCATGTGACTCGTTTTGGAGGCACCTCTATAAAATCCACAATTACACATTTGATCAAGTAACTAAAGTCAAAAAACAACAAGGACAATACGCTCCATTTCAGTGTCAGAAATGTCCAAGAACATTCACGCGCAACCCGAACCTTAAAGCGCATTACATTTCCGTTCACAAACTTTCATGTGAAGAAATAAATGTGTTGGATATGAAGCGGAGAAAAGACAGAGCAGCAATGGTCCGCTTGATGAACTTGCAGAATGGTGGAAAGAAAAGACGTCACGGTGCTCCTGAACATCAAGAATTTCTACATCGGAACCAAAATCATCCGGGGGGAATGTCGGTAATCCAATCGCTGCCCAAGACGAACGGCCACAGCCTTGCTTTGAAACAGGAAGAGCATGCCAGACTATGCACCGAAGCAAATTGTTCCAAGAATCATCCAAAATCTGCTACCAATTTTGCTCACTTATCCCAAACAGATCGAGCCAAAGGGCTACTCACACATGGGAAACCGTTAAATAAACCGGGAGTAAAACAGACGATTGACAAAAAGCCCACGGCGAGCGACCCATTCAAGCCGTACCGCTGCGTCCACCAAGACTGCGAGGCTGCTTTTGCCGTGCAGCACAATCTAATCCTTCACTATCGGGCGGTCCACCAGTCGGCTCTGTCGGCTCTCGAGGTCAACAAGGAGCAAGAGTCAAACGAGGCGGAAGGGGAGATGGAGCAGGAGGAGGAGGATGACGATGAGCCATCCATTTCCGAGTTCCGATGTCAAGTTAAAGACTGCTCACGAGTTTTCCAGCAGGTCCCTCAGCTCATGCAGCACTATCTCCGACTTCACGAGTTCAGCGTTGATAAAGTCGGGGATTTGTTGTCGGTCATTCGGCTCGGGAGATTTGTTTGTGGTCACGAAGGATGTGCCGTAACCTTCACCGCTTTCTGGAAGTATATCGCGCACATTAAAGAACTACACAAAGACATCAGACTGTCCAAGCCCGAAAACATGTACAAATGTGAAATTGAGGGTTGTGACCGCGCCTACGCCACAAAGTCCAACATGCTCAGGCATCTCATGAAAAAACATAATGATTTTTACCAACTCAAACAGAAAATCCAACCAAAACCTGAGCATTGTGTTAAGCCAACCTCAAAGAAAGAGTTTCAGCTTAATAAAACCAGTGACGGGAAAGAAAACATTGAGACCATTCAAACGAGTCCGCAGAAAGAAAGCAACGTGAAAAGAACACGGAAAATTAACAACTATTGGACTAAATATGAAAAACCGGTTTTAAAATCAAAAGTGGAAGCAGCTGCGATGTGTACCAAATCCTATCCGTTGGAGTACCCTTGCATGATTAAAGGTTGTGACTCGGTAATGAATTCAGAGAAGAGCATTTTAAAACATTACACCGTCCATGGACTTACCGAAAAGTATTTGGAACAGCACAGAAGTCACTACATATTCTGCAAAAAGTTTCCCAGGCAGAAAAATGGCTCGGTCCGAAGCGATGAATCCAAATCCGATCAATCTGATACTGAACCGGAGCTGGCCGGTCTCAACGGCGCAGACGACACGCCGTTCGATGATTCCAAACCATATTTGCGCAAAAGGTCCAGCCCCATCATCTCCGCCGCGATGCTGGACGGACTTTCCAACGACAGCAGCTCCGACGGCTCGGTGGTGTTGAAACGCAAGCGCGGGAGGCCAAAACGTATCGTTGAGAAAATCGTGAAACGCAAAAAAATATCCGCACCGTCCAAGGCGAGCGAGAGCCGAGGGGAGCGTTCGGATTCAGAGAAGGAGTCCGACCAGTCCGTGTCTTTGGCCGCCTTCAAACCGATGGGATTTGAACTGTCTTTTTTAAAGTTTCTAGAACAGTCAAACAAGCCTTCTCTCCCGTGCGAGATCCCGTTGATAGGTCCGTGGGTCAGACTGTCTCACCTGGGCTCCAAAGAGAACTGTGTCAAATTCAGCAACCGTCAAAATCTGAAATCTTTGGACAAGGTGAAGATAGTTGTTGATAAAGCGTTCGTGGGCGCCACCGAGCTCATGTTGAAGCAGCTGCAGGACATGCAGCCTATGATTATTTTGGAGAAAAAATAGTCCTCCATTTCAGCAGTATCTCAGGACATATCCACTGCATTGTTCTGAAGACGAAATGTTTTATAACTCCAACTGTAAATGTTTAAATGTATATGTATAGAAAACTGTAAGCATGTGTAACTTATGAACTAAAAACATGTCCCAACGTTCGCTGTGGGACTGATTGTGGACTTTGTATGCTAGTGTCGTGATTAGATTGTTGACTCAAATGTTAGTGTACATATTTTAAAACGCCACTTACTGCCACCAGCAGATTCACTCTTATTAAATCTTGTTTTTATAAACTTATTTCTGTTTTTGTACAGCTCACACTCTTTTATGAATAACCGTTTGTTAGTAATGAATATGGAAAAGATTATGAAAGGGGGAAGGATGGGTTACATGAGGGTGAGTGGGTAACGGCTTTGCCTCACAGCAAGACGGTCCTCCTTGTTCTGTGTCTGGTGGGTTTCCTCCAGTTTACCCCACCACCAACAACATGCAGCACTGTGAATATAGTGAGTGATGACGGTGGTGGAGGTCTGCGTCTGTCGTCACGAGTCCACTATGAGTTAAGTTATTTCAGTGTGTTTGATAAATGATGGAGACAAACAAGAATAAGCACCACATGAGTCTCCCGTTAAAGGTGCCGTCTGGTCTCGACCCGCATTTTGAGAACCAAGGAAATCCATTGTCACCTCCCCCAGGGGCTAGTGTTTTCACCTGAGGTTGGGTGTCTGCTCGTGAACAAGACTACGGCTGGATTTTCAAGTAAACCTCGTAAATGTGTCAAAGAACAAATTATTTCATTTTAGAGGTGAGGAATTACGCCTCTTGCCAGATGTCTGCACTCTACAAGGTGTTGATAATTTAAGTACATGTGTTATAGTTGTATATCTCCAGGTGCTCTATTTATAAGGGATCAAAGTTTGAAATGTCAGAACAAAAGGCTGTGGAAGTGGTTTTTGACTCATGTAGTGCGACAATAAGATTTATTTTAGTTATTAGTAGTGAAACATTTCATTTGCATTTGACCCACAGGAAACACAGAGGTTTGAAGAAAACGAGTCCGGGAGGTTATGTTCAGAAAGGGCAGGAGTGACATGCAAACAAGATACGACCTAAATACGGTGGCGGCACATGTTATCCCTGATCCCAACACTAGATGTCGCTGATGTTTAAATCATTGGAGTCAATGAACTGATGCGTCTGGACTTTTAACACAAACTGGTCAAACAAGTCTGTTTGTGTAATATTTATACATTCAGTAAGGTACACAATTTAAATTCTTATTTTCCTGTTTTAGTTTGGTCATACCTGTATGCAAAACCCAGATTCTGTCAGACTTCTGAAGATAAGCAGAGCAGGGCCTGGTTAGTACTGTGATGGGAGACCTCTGGGAACATCAGGTGCCACAGTGGGGCGGCTGTAAATGGGCTCAGAATGAGTCTGGTGTGTGTGTGAATGGTTGGTGGTGGTGGGAGGGGCCGATGGCACAGACTGGTTGCCTCGCTTCTGTCAGTGTGCCCCAGGGCAGCTGTGGCTACAGTAGTAGTTAATCACCACCGTGTTTAGAGAAAAAAAACAATGTGAAGAGACTTTGAGCGTCCTGAAGAGCGCTGCATAAAACTAATGTATTAATATTAAATGTATTGAACGTATGAAAAGTCTGTAAACATAGCATAATAAACATAAACATAGTAATCATTGGGCAGAGTGGGTTTACAGTGTGCAAAGAATTTATAATTAGAATAAACATTTAAAATACAGCGTGACATCCTTAACCACAAAGACACTATTTACAATATATACAACACGGTTAGGGGGCGACAGTAGCTCAGTTGGTAGAGCATTGGCCTTAAGCCCAGAAGGTCGTGGGTTCAATTCCCACCTCTGCACCTTCTCCACCGACTCCCACTGATGACTGCTGTCGTTGTGTCCTTGGGCAAGACACTTAACCCCACTTTGCCCAAAGCCCCCACTGAAAGATCAAGGCTATGCTCACACTCAGAGAGCAGCCGTCCTCCAGTGGACTCACCACCTGCAGAGGGTCAGTGAGGGGCTGGTGCTATGAGACTTGGGTGGCATCTCTGACTGCCACCCCCCTGACCCAGAAATGGATTAAAGGGAAGAAGATGGATGGATGGATGGATGGACAACACGGTTATTTACCATCTGTGTCATGACTGCACACCTGAATTTAAACTCCCTCACAGACAAATGAAAAGGCTGCTTTGACAGAAAAACAGTTCTGTCCGAACGAGGAGGACTAAAGTAAACAGTCTCCTCACACCTTCACACAGGGTTCTTGGGGTTCCAGGTTATGGGAAACTGTAGACATGAGGTGACTTATGTCCAGCAGCTAAATGGGTTAATGTAGTAGTCCAGGCAGCAGCAGCAGGAGGCCTCTCAGCAGGAGGTCTCTCAGCAGGAGGTCTCTCAGCAGGAGGTCTCTCAGCAGGAGGACAGCAGCAGGTGATGAGCGTCTGTCTGAACCGGTGCAGCAGGTTTTCCTCACGCAGTGTTTGCCGTGGGCTGTGTGCAGGAGCTGTTGACAATAGACACAGGTGGCTGCTTCGGACTCAGGTGTCTCTCTCTGTGGGTCTCTCTGTGGGTCTCTATGTGTCTCTCTCTGTGGGTCTCTATGTGTCTCTCTCTGTGGGTCTCTCTGTGGGTCTCTATGTGTCTCTCTCTGTGGGTCTCTCTGTGGGTCTCTCTGTGGGTCTCTCTGTGGGTCTCTATGTGTCTCTCTCTGTGGGTCTCTCTGTGGTGGGTCTCTATGTGTCTCTCTCTGTGGGTCTCTCTGTGGGTCTCTCTGTGGGTCTCTCTGTGGGTCTCTCTGTGGATCTCTCTGGGTCTCTATGTGTCTCTCTCTGTGGGTCTCTCTGTGGGTCTCTCTGTGGATCTCTCTGTGGGTCTCTCTGTGGATCTCTCTGTGGGTCTCTCTGTGGGTCTCTCTGTGGATCTCTCTGTGGGTCTCCCAGTGTCTCTCTCTGTGTCTCTCTCAGCGTCTCTCTCTGTGGATCTCTCTGTGGGTCTCCCAGTGTCTCTCTCTCTGTGTCTCTCTCTCAGCGTCTCTCTCTGTGGGTCTCTCTGTGGGTCTCTCTGTGGGTCTCTCTGTGGGTCTCTATGTGTCTCTCTCTGTGGGTCTCTCTGTGGGTCTCTCTGTGGGTCTCTCTGTGGGTCTCTCTGTGGGTCTCTCTGTGGATCTCTCTGTGGGTCTCTGTGTGGGTCTCTATGTGGGTCTCTGTGTGTTTCTGTCTCTCTCTGTGGGTCTCTATGTGGGTCTCTGTGTGTCTCTCTTAGGGTCTCTCTCGGGGTCTCTCAGCGTCTCTCTGTGGGTCTCTGTGTCTCTCTCTGTGGGTCTCTCAGCGTCTCTTTGTCTCTCTCTGTGAGTCTCTATGTGGGTCTCTCTGTGTGTCTCTGTGGGTCTCTCTCGGGGTCTCTCAGCGTCTCTCTCTGTGGGTCTCCCAGTGTCTCTCTCTGTGTCTCTCTCAGCGTCTCTCTCTGTGGGTCTCCCAGCGTCTCTCTCTGTGTCTCTCTCAGCGTCTCTCTCTGTGGGTCTCTCAGTGTCTCTCTCTGTGTCTCTCTCAGCGTCTCTCTCTGTGGGTCTCTCAGTGTCTCTCTCTGTGTCTCTCTCAGCGTCTCTCTCTGTGGGTCTCTCAGCGTCTCTCTCTGTGTCTCTCTCAGCGTCTCTCTCTGTGGGTCTCTCAGCGTCTCTCTCTGTGGGTCTCTCAGCGTCTCTCTCAGCGTCTCTCTCTGTGTCTCTCTCTGTGGATCTCTCTCTTCGGGGGTGTACCGTCGTGTGAAGCACTTCCAGAGTCGCTTCCAGAGAATGTAGACAAACTCCATCACGTTGAGGACGATGCAGAGGATGGAGGTGGTGCCCATGATGCAGAGGAAGATCTTCTTCTCTGTGGCTTTCCCGATGTAACAGTCCACGGTGTTGGGGCAGGGGCTCTCGTCGCAGCGGATCAGGATGGGCACTTCGAAGCCGTCGTAGATGAAGTAAAAAGCCAGAAGGAATCCCACCTGTGACAAAGTATTCAGAAACATCAACACAACGATAGGACGACATCTGTGCATTTTCACTTTACAACATATTTGCTCATATCAGGCACTGGTCCTGTCCCCAGTCCTGTCCCCAGTCTTGTCCCCAGTCCTGTCCCCAGTCCTGTCCCCAGTCCTGTCCCCAGTCCTGTCCCCAGTGGACAAGTATAGATAATATAAATTGTGATTTCTGGACTATTGTCACGGTCTTTAAACTCTGAGGCCTATAAAGCTCTACATCAATCGTTTGTATTTTTTGGTTAGCGCGCCCCCTGCTCCTCACTGCTCCTCACTGCTTCTCCTGCTCCTCCTGCTCCCCCTGCTCCTCACTGCTCCTCCTGCTTCTCCTGCTCCTCCTGCCTTTCTTTTGAACTTCAGCTGAGAGCATAGTCCCAGGGCCCACCTCAAAGGCTGTCTTGCAGATCAGGCTGAAGGTGTAGGTGCAGAACAAGCCTCCGTCCAGGCTGCTCTTGTCGGCGTAGATCTTGCGGTGGAGGCGGCTCTCGCGGTGCTCCCTGTAGGCCACGTGCAGCGCCACCAGCAGAGACGGCGTGGACACCATGATGAGCTGCAGGGCCCAGAGCCGGACCTGCGACACCGGGAAGGAGCGGTCGAAGCAGGCGTTCTCACAGCCCGGCTGCCGAGTGTTGCAGACAAAGTCCTTCTGCTCGTCCTTCCACACCTGCTCCGCCGCCGCCACGTACACCAGGATGCGGAACAAGAACACCACCGACAGCCAGATGCGGCCGATCACGGTGGAGTACTTGTTGACTCCACTCAGGATCTTCTCCAGGAAACCCCAGTTCATCTTCTCTGCTCACGAAAGGAGGCAACTGTTCGAGACGGGATCCTGGGAATACAACAGAAAACACAAGAAATGCAAAAACAAATACAGAAGGAGCAGAACGGGTGGATAGCACTCTGGCCTCTCAGCAATAAGGTCCATGGTTTGAATCCCAGTCGGAACGGGGTCTTTCTAAGTGGAGTTTGCTCTCCCAGTGCTTGCGTAGGTTTCCTCCAGGTGCTCCGGTTTCCCCTACCACTAAAAACCTGCTCACTAGGTTAAATCCTCCAGCTCTGGTCCTGACCAAGCCGAGCATCAACATCTGGAGATGGTTCCCGGGCGCTGTTACTACGGCGACCACTGCTCCTGACATAAGCCTTAGGGCATCAGGATCTGGGTCAAATGCAGAGGATTGAATTACCCTACGGGGATTAATAAAGTGCACCTTTAACTTAAAAAAAAAGTCTCATATCATCACTGTCCTTATGGAGGCTGTAGATCCAGGACTGAGGCTGTACATCAAATTCAATTCAAAACACAAAATACAATCGATACCGTTCAAAAATAATGTCTAATCTACTTTAAAGTTTAGGAATACTTAAAAATGTGTTTATCACTGCCTGATTTTTCTGTATTCAGAAGTGGCTCAGGATTCTCATCAAACCTCTCTCTGGCCATGTACATTTTCGAAGTATTAAATATTGAACCAAGAGCCATGGCCACCTCCATAGACGCCCCACACGTCCTCTCGCACTCAGCCACAGCAGCCTTCTCTCTGATGGACCCCCACACGTCCTCTCACACTCAGCCACAGGAGCCTTCTCTCTGATGGACCCCCACACGTCCTCTCACACTCAGCCACAGGAGCCTTCTCTCTGATGGACCCCCACACGTCCTCTCACACTCAGCCACAGGAGCCTTCTCTCTGATGGACCCCCACACGTCCTCTCACACTCAGCCACAGGAGCCTTCTCTGATGGACCCCCACACGTCCTCTCACACTCAGCCACAGGAGCCTTCTCTCTGATGGACCCCCCACACGTCCTCTCACACTCAGCCACAGGAGCCTTCTCTGATGGACCCCCACACGTCCTCTCACACTCAGCCACAGGAGCCTTCTCTGATGGACCCCCACACGTCCTCTCACACTCAGCCACAGGAGCCTTCTCTCTGATGGACCCCCACACGTCCTCTCACACTCAGCCACAGGAGCCTTCTCTGATGGACCCCCACACGTCCTCTCACACTCAGCCACAGGAGCCTTCTCTCTGATGGACCCCCACACGTCCTCTCACACTCAGCCACAGGAGCCTTCTCTCTGATGGACCCCCACACGTCCTCTCACACTCAGCCACAGGAGCCTTCTCTCTGATGGACCCCCACACGTCCTCTCACACTCAGCCACAGGAGCCTTCTCTCTGATGGACCCCCACACGTCCTCTCACACTCAGCCACAGGAGCCTTCTCTCTGATGGACCCCCACACGTCCTCTCACACTCAGCCACAGGAGCCTTCTCTCTGATGGACCCCCACACGTCCTCTCACACTCAGCCACAGGAGCCTTCTCTCTGATGGACCCCCACACGTCCTCTCACACTCAGCCACAGGAGCCTTCTCTGATGGACCCCCACACGTCCTCTCACACTCAGCCACAGGAGCCTTCTCTCTGATGGACCCCCACACGTCCTCTCACACTCAGCCACAGGAGCCTTCTCTCTGATGGACCCCCACACGTCCTCTCACACTCAGCCACAGGAGCCTTCTCTGATGGACCCCCACACGTCCTCTCACACTCAGCCACAGGAGCCTTCTCTGATGGACCCCCACACGTCCTCTCACACTCGCCACAGGAGCCTTCTCTCTGATGGACCCCCACACGTCCTCTCACACTCAGCCACAGGAGCCTTCTCTCTGATGGACCCCCCACACGTCCTCTCACACTCAGCCACAGGAGCCTTCTCTGATGGACCCCCACACGTCTCTCACACTCAGCCACAGGAGCCTTCTCTCTGATGGACCCCCACACGTCCTCTCACACTCAGCCACAGGAGCCTTCTCTGATGGACCCCCACACGTCCTCTCACACTCAGCCACAGGAGCCTTCTCTCTGATGGACCCCCACACGTCCTCTCACACTCAGCCACAGGAGCCTTCTCTCTGATGGACCCCCACACGTCCTCTCACACTCAGCCACAGGAGCCTTCTCTGATGGACCCCCACACGTCCTCTCACACTCAGCCACAGGAGCCTTCTCTCTGATGGACCCCCACACGTCCTCTCACACTCAGCCACAGGAGCCTTCTCTCTGATGGACCCCCACACGTCCTCTCACACACTCAGCCACAGGAGCCTTCTCTCTGATGGACCCCCACACGTCCTCTCACACTCAGCCACAGGAGCCTTCTCTCTGATGGACCCCCACACGTCCTCTCACACTCAGCCACAGGAGCCTTCTCTGATGGACCCCCACACGTCCTCTCACACTCAGCCACAGGAGCCTTCTCTCTGATGGACCCCCACACGTCCTCTCACACTCAGCCACAGGAGCCTTCTCTCTGATGGACCCCCACACGTCCTCTCACACTCAGCCACAGGAGCCTTCTCTGATGGACCCCCACACGTCCTCTCACACTCAGCCACAGGAGCCTTCTCTCTGATGGACCCCCACACGTCCTCTCACACTCAGCCACAGGAGCCTTCTCTCTGATGGACCCCCACACGTCCTCTCACACTCAGCCACAGCAGCCTTCTCTGATGGACCCCCACACGTCCTCTCACACTCAGCCACAGGAGCCTTCTCTCTGATGGACCCCCACACGTCTCCTCTCACACTCAGCCACAGGAGCCTTCTCTGATGGACCCCCACACGTCCTCTCACACTCAGCCACAGGAGCCTTCTCTCTGATGGACCCCCACACGTCCTCTCACACTCAGCCACAGGAGCCTTCTCTCTGATGGACCCCCACACGTCCTCTCACACTCAGCCACAGCAGCCTTCTCTGATGGACCCCCACACGTCCTCTCACACTCAGCCACAGGAGCCTTCTCTCTGATGGACCCCCACACGTCCTCTCACACTCAGCCACAGGAGCCTTCTCTCTGATGGACCCCCACACGTCCTCTCACACTCAGCCACAGGAGCCTTCTCTCTGATGGAATATTGGTGATGAAGTCTGTACCTGTGTCTCTGCTCCCAGGTGTCCGTCTGTTCCCGGTGTCCGTCTGTTCCCGGTGACCGTCTGTTCCCGGTGACCGTCTGTTCCCGGTGACAGCTCCAGGAACCTGCTCCACGCCACGCCCTGTTTCCCACATTTAAATACCACTGGATTTGGATTTCAAAACCACGTCCTCTGTCGCCTCCAGGTCATACACCGCACACAGAGTAGTTTCATTTATATGGAGTCATGAAAGGAAGTAAGGAAGAATAAAAACTTTGGATTTGTTCTTTGAGTGTCCAAAAAAGTGCTTTACCAGTATATGTATTATTATTATTATTATTATTATTGGTATAGTATATAGTATAAACACATGATGTAAGTATAAAATATTGTCTTTTTAGTTAGTTGTGCCCGGAAAGGAGCTAGTTCCTGACAGAGAAACCTGGTGCTGTGTGTGTGTGTGTGCGTGTGTGTGTGTGTTTGTGGTGCTGTGTGTGTGTGTGTTTGTGGTGTGTGTGTGTGTGTGTGTGTGTGTGTGTGTGTGTGTGTGTGTTTGTGGTGCTGTGTGTGTGTGTTTGTGGTGCTGTGGGCGTGTGTGTTGTCATGGATTCTTATGTAAATAGCCTCAGAGTTGGTGCAGAGTTTCCGTCCATCTATAATACATCAGCTCAGATCTCATTTACGCTGAAGTCAAGCGACGTCTCTAAAGTCCAGACTCTTTTATCAGTAATATTATAAAGAGTCATGAGAGTAATGTTAGGGTTTGTTTGTTGTTGTTAATGAGCTGCTTATAAATGCACATTACACTGAAGAAAAAACAATATTCATAACAGCTGTGCTCCTTGTGCCAGGAGCCTGCTTTTCTAAGATCTAAAATGATATCTCATGAATATTTAGCATAGGTACACTGTTCCACAAAGTAGATACTTACATTACTATGACAATAGTTACTTTTACGTCCTCATGAACTTTAAAATGAATAAGATCCTATTCTTTAACAGCAACTACAAAATTTAAACAAAATTATGCCATTCAAAAAAATAAACTATGAAGTCAGTTATCCTCTCTTAAAAATACAGAAGGTGTGGGAAGAGCAGGGCTTTTTTTAGAAAGACATGTGGAAAAAACAAGGACCAGCCTCATTCAGCCAATCAGCTCTCAGCCCAAAGCGTCAAATGGCGACTCACAGGTTTTTATTCTTGTTCGCAAAATACCATGTTTGATAATAAAATGAAAACTTGTTCTCTACATTCACAATCATGTATGACACCCAGCTTTACTTGAATGGGAGTCTACCCCACTGGTCATATTGTAGGCGTGTGCTGGAGTGCGCATGCGCCAGTCCGCTGTGTTTACTTTTTAAAACATTGAACTGGGGACAGAAGTAGGGAATGGTTGTGGTGTTCACACAATAAACAGAGACTGGTTATCATAGACTCTCCAGGGATAGTTCTGCCTCTGCATCTTACTCATCTCACTCCTGCCCCAGCCTGCCCGTTACAGTACCACCTCCTGGCCTCTGGGGGCGCTGTGTTATTCCACTGGACCAGCAGCAGTAAACATGGCGTCGCCCTGAAGGACCATGGGATCAAAACAGACTCAAGTTTGATTCAAGCATGCAACAGTCCAGACACTAGGAAGATGTCGGACACGGAGAAGGGGAGACCCGCAGAGGGGAGAGCCGCGGAGGGGAGACCCGCGGAGGGAAGAGCCGCGGAGGGAAGACCCGCAGAGGGAAGACCCGCAGAGGGAAGACCCGCAGAGGGGAGACCCGCAGAGGGGAGACCCGCAGAGGGGAGACCCGCAGAGGGTTACCGGAGCCCGGGGCTGAGAGGAGCCAAGACCACGACACTGTTCAGGGCGGTCAACCCTGAACTCTTCATCAAACCAGTGAGAATCTACTGTGTCCTCACAAACCAGGACAGGAAACCAGGAGTAGAGACCAGGAGTAGAGACCAGGAGTAGAGACCGAGAGTAGAGACCGAGGACCAGGAGTAAAGCTGTATATTTACGTTCCCTCTCCTTCAAATATAACGCGTCCTTATCCTTAAAAATACTTCACATTTTAGGGCTAAGGACTCGAACTTGGACTGAGGCTGTGGACCCAGGACTGAGGCTGTTGACCCAGGACTGAGGCTGTAGACCCAGGACTGAGGCTGTGGACCCAGGACTGAGGCTGTAGATCCAGGACTGAGGCTGTAGACCCAGGACTGAGGCTGTAGACCCAGGACTGAGGCTGTGGACCCAGGACTGAGGCTGTTGACCCAGGACTGAGGCTGTAGACCCAGGACTGAGGCTGTAGATCCAGGACTGAGGCTGTAGACCCAGGACTGAGGCTGTAGACCCAGGACTGAGGCCGTAGACCCAGGACTGAGGCCGTAGACCCAGGACTGAGGCCGTAGACCCAGGACTGAGGCCGTAGACCCAGGACTGAGGCTGTAGACCCAGGACTGAGGCTGTAGACCCAGGACTGAGGCTGTGGACCCCCAGGACTGAGGCTGTAGACCCAGGACTGAGGCCGTAGACCCAGGACTGAGGCCGTAGATCCAGGACTGAGGCCGTAGACCCAGGACTGAGGCCGTAGATCCAGGACTGAGGCCGTAGACCCAGGACTGAGGCCGTAGACCCAGGACTGAGGCCGTAGACCCAGGACTGAGGCCGTAGACCCAGGACTGAGGCCGTAGATCCAGGACTGAGGCCGTAGACCCAGGACTGAGGCCGTAGACCCAGGACTGAGGCCGTAGACCCAGGACTGAGGCCGTAGATCCAGGACTGAGGCCGTAGACCCAGGACTGAGGCCGTAGATCCAGGACTGAGGCCGTAGACCCAGGACTGAGGCTGTGGACCCCCAGGACTGAGGCTGTAGACCCAGGACTGAGGCCGTAGATCCAGGACTGAGGCCGTGGACCCAGGACTGAGGCTGTAGACCCAGGACTGAGGCCGTAGATCCAGGACTGAGGCTGTAGACCCAGGACTGAGGCTGTAGACCCAGGACTGAGGCTGTAGACCCAGGACTGAGGCTGTAGACCCAGGACTGAGGCTGTAGACCCAGGACTGAGGCTGTAGACCCAGGACTGAGGCTGTAGACCCAGGACTGAGGCCGTAGACCCAGGACTGAGGCCGTAGACCCAGGACTGAGGCTGTAGACCCAGGACTGAGGCTGTAGATCCAGGACTGAGGCTGTAGATCCAGGACTGAGGCTGTAGACCCAGGACTGAGGCTGTAGATCCAGGACTGAGGCTGTAGACCCAGGACTGAGGCTGTAGACCCAGGACTGAGGCCGTAGACCAGGACTGAGGCCGTAGACCCAGGACTGAGGCCGTAGACCCAGGACTGACTGAGGCCGTAGACCCAGGACTGAGGCCGTAGACCCAGGACTGAGGCCGTAGACCCAGGACTGAGGCCGTAGGACTGAGGCTAGACCCAGGACTGAGGCCGTAGACCCAGGACTGAGGCCGTAGACCCAGGACTGAGGCCGTAGACCCAGGACTGAGGCCGTAGATCCAGGACTGAGGCCGTAGACCCAGGACTGAGGCCGTAGACCCAGGACTGAGGCCGTAGACCCAGGACTGAGGCTGTGGACCCCCAGGACTGAGGCTGTAGACCCAGGACTGAGGCCGTAGATCCAGGACTGAGGCCGTGGACCCAGGACTGAGGCTGTAGACCCAGGACTGAGGCTGTAGATCCAGGACTGAGGCCGTAGATCCAGGACTGAGGCTGTAGATCCAGGACTGAGGCTGTAGACCCAGGACTGAGGCTGTAGACCCAGGACTGAGGCCGTAGATCCAGGACTGAGGCTGTAGACCCAGGACTGAGGCTGTGGACCCCCAGGACTGAGGCTGTACACCCAGGACTGAGGCCGTAGATCCAGGACTGAGGCTGTGGACTCCCAGGACTGAGGCTGTACACCCAGGACTGAGGCTGTGGACCCAGGACTGAGGCCGTAGACCCAGGACTGAGGCCGTAGATCCAGGACTGAGGCTGTGGACCCAGGACTGAGGCTGTAGACCCAGGACTGAGGCTGTGGACCCCCAGGACTGAGGCTGTACACCCAGGACTGAGGCCGTAGACCCAGGACTGAGGCCGTAGATCCAGGACTGAGGCCGTGGACCCAGGACTGAGGCTGTAGACCCAGGACTGAGGCTGTGGACCCCCAGGACTGAGGCTGTAGACCCAGGACTGAGGCCGTAGACCCAGGACTGAGGCCGTGGATCCAGGACTGAGGCCGTGGACCCAGGACTGAGGCTGTAGACCCAGGACTGAGGCTGTGGACCCCCAGGACTGAGGCTGTAGACCCAGGACTGAGGCCGTAGATCCAGGACTGAGGCTGTGGACCCAGGACTGAGGCTGTAGACCCAGGACTGAGGCTGTGGACTCCCAGGACTGAGGCTGTGGACCCAGGACTGAGGCCGTAGACCCAGGACTGAGGCCGTAGATCCAGGACTGAGGCTGTGGACCCAGGACTGAGGCTGTAGACCCAGGACTGAGGCTGTAGACCCAGGACTGAGGCTGTGGACCCCCAGGACTGAGGCTGTAGACCCAGGACTGAGGCCGTAGACCCAGGACTGAGGCCGTGGATCCAGGACTGAGGCCGTGGACCCAGGACTGAGGCTGTAGACCCAGGACTGAGGCTGTGGACCCCCAGGACTGAGGCTGTAGACCCAGGACTGAGGCTGTAGACCCAGGACTGAGGCTGTAGACCCAGGACTGAGGCCGTAGACCCAAGACTGAGGCTGTGGACCCAGGACTGAGGCTGTAGATCCAGGACTGAGGCTGTGGACCCAGGACTGAGGCTGTAGACCCAGGACTGAGGCTGTGGACCCAGGACTGAGGCTGTAGACCCAGGACTGAGGCCGTAGACCCAGGACTGAGGCTGTAGACCCAGGACTGAGGCTGTGGACCCAGGACTGAGGCTGTAGATCCAAGACTGAGGCTGTAGACCCAGGACTGAGGCTGTGGACCCAGGACTGAGGCTGTAGACCCAGGACTGAGGCTGCAGACCCAGGACTGAGGCTGTGGACCCAGGACTGAGGCTGTAGACCCAGGACTGAGGCTGTAGACCCAGGACTGAGGCCGTAGACCCAAGACTGAGGCTGTGGACCCAGGACTGAGGCTGTAGATCCAGGACTGAGGCTGTGGACCCAGGACTGAGGCTGTAGACCCAGGACTGAGGCTGTGGACCCAGGACTGAGGCTGTAGACCCAGGACTGAGGCCGTAGACTGAGGCTGTAGACCCAGGACTGAGGCTGTAGACCCAGGACTGAGGCCGTAGACCCAGGACTGAGGCTGTAGACCCAGGACTGAGGCTGTAGATCCAGGACTGAGGCTGTAGACCCAGGACTGAGGCTGTAGACCCAGGACTGAGGCTGTAGACCCAGGACAACGCAGGGTCTTGAGTGTAACTGTCCGTGGTGCTGAACAGGAGCGTGTGGTTGTAACTCAGATCTGGTTTGTGTTTGTGGCAGAATAAGACGGTGATGGGACTGGGTCTGCTCAGCATCACTCTGTGCGTCGGTTACCTTGGTTACATGCACGCCACGAAGGAGAACCAGCAGCAGCTCTATGAAGCCATCGACAGCGAGGGGGAGCGCAGCATGCGGCGGAAGACCTCGAAATGGGACTGACTGCCACTACCACCACTGCCAAATGTCTAAAGTGAGAAGCTATATTTGATCTTGAACTTCTTTCTGAATTGGAAAAGTGATTTACATGATTTAAGTTAATCCGTGCTCAGCCTGTCTAACATATTATATTTGTTCTTAATAAATAAATACATCTGTAACAGTAGCGTGCGCTCATAAGAAAGAAAAGACACAACACTAACTTGTAAATTAACTTTAGTCAGACTTGATTTTGTTTTGAGAAAGTAGTTTATTTCCTTCTGGTTATCAACATTTGAACAAAATCTGTATGAAAAAGCTAAAGCAGTCGTGTCCTCACTGGGTCTTCTCCTCCTGCAGAGAGAGCGAGCCAAATGTATTCAGTTGTAAATAAAATAATAAATATCATGAAAAACATTTAAAAGTGTGGGATGAACCTTGATCATTTCAGCCAATTCATCGAGTGCCTTTTCGTAACGCGGCTCCAGGCCTTTCAGAAGCTCTGGTTTCACCGCTTGTTTCTGGATCCCAGGACTGCCGGCCTCACTCACCATCTGCAGGAAGTGTTTCTCCTGCACAGAGAGTTCATCAGGATCCTGTCGTTGGTTCGTTTGTAGATTTGAAAGTTAGTTTCTGACCTGTACTTGCAGCAGGAAGGTGAAGGCCAGTCCAGCTCTGCCCGCTCTCGCCGTTCGGCCAATTCTGAGACAAAAGTTTGGACAGAGTAAGAAATGGCAGTGTGTCGGACTGTTGTGGTGAGAGGGAGCAGCGTCTGCATTCAGAGCTCTAGCTTTACCGGTCAATCTAAGGCCCTGTCCACACGAAGTCAAGCTCAGGCCTAAACGCAAAAATACTTTATCAATCCAGTGTATCGTCCATGCGAGGCCGGCGTTTTGGGGGGGTGTAAACGAACATTTTTGAAAGTAGGTCCCAGAGTGGAAAGATTTCAAAACTCCGTATATGCCGCTCCGTGGTTACTGCCTCTCCGCAATGTATCTGAGACGCGTCATCGCCCGCCTCTTGTTAAAGCACGCATGCGCCGCACTCAGAAAATAATGACAACAACAATGTAGCTTGTTGGTTTTGTAATCCAGTGTGACCCGAAGCAACAGTTCAACCTCATCGTCCGTCCATACTAATGTAGTACCAGCTCGCCCACTCGCCATGTTGTCTGTTTACTACATTCTGCGCATGCCCAGTTCCCGTCACGGAAGTTTGGGCTTGATCCCGTCATTGCGTCACAGCGCCACCAACAGGTCTGGCATAGTTTCACAGCGTTTTCAGCCGTATTGACTACATTCATGTGGACGCACACATTTACTGAGCTAACTCCGTGTTTACAGAAAACGTTTCTGAAATTATAAGCGTTTTGTCTTCGTGTGGATATAGCCTTAGTTCCCTCCCTCACCTCTGGTCATAAGCTTTGGGTGAGGACTGAAAGGAAGAGATTGCGGATGCAAGTATGAGTTTCGCTTAGAGATAGAGGAGCTCAGAGTAGAGCCGCTGCTCCTCCACGTCGAGAGGAACCAGTTGAGGTGGCTCGGGCATCTGTGCAGGATGCCTCCTGGACGCCTCCATGGGGAGGTTCCAGGCACGTCCCACCGGGAGGAGGCCCCGGGGAAGACCCAGAACCCAGAGGGACTATGTCTCTCAGCTGGCCTGGGAACGCCTCGGGGTCGGACGAGTTGGAGGAAGTGTGTGAGAGGGAAGTCTGGGCGTCTCTGCTTAGACTGCTGCCCCGCGACCCGGCAACAGATAAAGCAGAAGAAAATGGAGGACGAACCTGTGGATGTAGGTGCGGACGAACTGTGGAGCGTCGTAGTTGATGACACACTTGACCACGCTGAGGTCGATGCCCCGAGCTGCAGCGTCTGTGCTCACCAGCCTTCAGGAAACAGCACGCTCTGGCATTACTATTATTTATATACTTTATATGTAATTATTCTGTGTGATGAGACAAACAAATGTATTCTTTACTCATTGTCTGAAATTGGTTGAAAAACAGTGGGTCAGAGTGAAGTGGGACCAGTGTAAGTAACACTCACAGTTGGATCTTTCTCTGCTCAAAGTCCTTCAGCGTCCTCTTCCTCTCTCCTGGACTCAGTCTGGAAGAAAACTCTGCCGCCTGGATCCCCCCAAACAACTGCAGCAGTAACCCCAGTCTACAACACAACACAATATATCTGTGTGTCTACAACACAACACAATATATCTGTGTGTCTACAACACAACACAATATATCTGTGTGTCTACAACACAACACAATATATCTGTGTGTCTACAACACAACACAATATATCTGTGTGTCTACAACACAACACAATATATCTGTGTGTCTACACACACACACACACACACACACACACACACGTTTTTGTTACCTGGTGGGTCCCTTTGACAGGGCCGTTCAGAATGGGACCCATAGACATAATCTTTTTTTACCAAGACTTTAAGTAATACAAAACAGTCAATAGAAACCAAACAACTATTTTAAAGGAATTTTATTTTAGATTTTGTTTTCGAATTGCAGTGATTCTATTTTTGACATAGAATTTAATGCCACTCCATGTCCGATGTCTAAGGTCATCTGGTGAGGCATTAATGCAGGCCAGGCCAGGCCAGGCCAGGCAGTGAGACTTCCCAGGGACCTTTCCAGTCTGTATGAAAGGTGTCATGGTCTTCTCCACAGCCTTCACCCTCAGATGCAGACCATGGCTTTCTTACACGTTCTAGGGAGAGAAATAAAAATATATTAGCAATATACACTCCCAGGGTGAGGACCAAGCAGCCTGGCTGTAATCCCCCACCTGGTACACTTACCAGAAGGGGCACTGCCACTACCATGGGGTGCATCTGGATGAATGGTTGAAGGTTCTCCGCTTGAAGTTTCTTTTAGCCCGTCCGTTTGTGAGAGGATCTCTACTGCTCTCCCTGTCGCACAGAAAATAAAAATACAAGTGGCCTTTAGGGGAAAAAAATCATACATATTTTAATAATATCAAGAATTACCTTCAGGCTCAATTTGTATCTGGTCGAGGCTCTTTCCTTTGAATTCCGTCACTCTTCCCTGCTCCATGGCCATCAACACTTTGCTGATTTTGGCCAGCTCCAGTGTCCCCTCTGGTAGTCTGTAATATTGCCTGTGGATGCGAATGTCATGGCCGAGGAAGTTGGCAAGTATGTCCATCTCATTCTCTTTCATATTGAGAACTGTAGACATAGTAGCTATGTGCTTTCTAAGTTTGGTTGAGGATAGCATCTCTGGATGCACTGCACCACATTCTTTGGCTACCTGGCGTAGGGAGTCTGATCCCCTGATGTGGGTGTCTGCGCCCGGGCGGGAAAAGAAGTATGGGTTATGGTCAGA
Organism: Knipowitschia caucasica; assembly: GCA_964034765.1. Taxonomy (NCBI): domain Eukaryota; kingdom Metazoa; phylum Chordata; class Actinopteri; order Gobiiformes; family Gobiidae; genus Knipowitschia; species Knipowitschia caucasica. The sequence continues at coordinate 1,622,412 of OZ035839.1, forward strand.
GATGGAACAGGCCCTTCTGTTCTCCACCAGCACCTCCATCGAAGCAATCATTTCAGGAGTCAAAAGAACCGGCACTTTCCGACTTCTTTTCCCTTTAATTTCAATGCGTTGAAAATGCTGACACAGCTTTTTCTCAAGTTGGGACAGTCCCAGAGCAATGTCAGAATGGATCCCAGTCTTACTTCTTAAGGTAAAGGCTGTCAGTGGCATCTTTGAAACCTCACCTTCCCTTCTTCGATTGAAAATGATGACCTCACAAAGAGTCAAAACTGCCAGTTTAGACCAATGCTTAGACGTTGGCTCACTTATTAGGGTTTGCACATATTCAGGTCGACATACCTCAATATGTGCATGCATGGCTCTAACGTCCTCAGTCAGAGGGAGCAGGTCCGGAGTGTTCCACTTGGCTTGCCGGAGGGTCTGTAGGGCAGCAGAAGAAACACAGACGTCCCACCTCTTCTCAAAAAGCAGCCGGCTTCGTTGGAGGTTTTTAATAAATAGTTCATCAACACAATGCTCCATTTTTGAGTCACATTCAAGAATATCTGCTAGCTTTCTGAGGCTATGGCCGAGTTTGAGGGCCAAGGATGGAGTCTTGTATTGATTTGTTTCCTCATCATATCCAGCCACAGACCTGACTGCATCAATCACATGGTTAAAGTTGGAAGGAATAAAGAAATCCTTAATTGTTTTCAGTTTCCCTGCGGTTTTTGCTTCGTTAATTAACCTACCGACTTCTCTCATTTTCTGCCTAATGTAATCATGCTTAGTCTTATCATGCCCGTGTTTTAAGTACAGGTGCTCTCCGAGTCTCAGAATCCCCTTTTCTGCTTTGACAACACCCGTGACCTCATCCTGATGCATTGCCGAAATTAAAGACCACAGCTTTTTGCTGATGCCCTCCGGTACAGGCTGGGCTAGGGAGCAGAGGGACTGGACCCTACTTCTACCTGGTTTAGCCTAGGGCATCTTTCTGTGAAAGCCGGCACCTGGCCACATGCCTCCACAGCGACTTTCGCTTAAGCAATGCCCCACAGTCTATACAGTGCAAAAACTCACTGGATTTAACTGGGGAATTTGGCTGTTTAGCTGGGACTAAAGTTCCAATGCCGGCCTTTAAAACCTCAAAATTGTGCTCACGGTTTCCACTATTCCTGATCAAATCAAACTGAAGTTTACGTGCTTTAGATTTCACAGGTAGAGCCAATGCTCTGGCTACGTCACTTTCATTTCCATGTTTTCTAGTCAAATGACGGGACATTTTGTGGCAGGACATTGAACAGTAGAGGCAGAAGTGTCTCTTGCTGTATACTCGCCCCCCATTTTTCTTCTTTTGCAGCTGCATGATAACAATCTTATTTGCCTTTGGTTCGTCACTTTCCGAGTCTTGAAGAAAAGTGTTTTTGATTTTTCTTTTTCCATACTTTTTTACAGGTTTCTTCTTGACAGTTAAATCGTCAGAATCTGAGTCGACTTCATCAATTAGGGACTCTTGACTAAGCTGCACAAACAACAAATAATTTGTAATCATTCTATATAACAATTTGAAGTCATGACTTGTAGTCAGCACTTACCAGTGGTTTGTAAGCGTGCGCTTCAGTGTGCTCCTCCATGATTTCTTGCAGCCTAATGAACCACACACTTGCACCTTTTTCTAGCCTGACACCTGATTTCCTCTGTTGTGCTGCTCCATGATTGGCTCCAGCCTGCTGGACTGAAATTGCCCCAGTGTGCCCCTCCTTGATATCCCGCAACCCACCACCAGGGTTCCGACACATAACACACTTTTTTCAGGAAAGTAAACCTCCAGGGGTCCTTTCCATATTTTTACAGAGACTGCATAAGGACCGTTAGAAAAGCATTACCCATTGATTATTAAGCTTGGACCAGTGGGGTCCGGTGTTCGGGCCCCACCACGTAAAACCAGTCCCCATGACGTGAGTGGAATCTCAGGTTATGGAACCCACCAGGAGTTGAAAACAAGTGCACACACACACACACACACACACACACACACACACACACACACACACACACACACACACACACACACACACACACACACACACACACACACACACACACACACACACACACACACACACACACACACACACACCTGTGGGCCGCCTCTCTGGAGTTGGTGAAGCACAGAATGGGGCTGAGCTTCATGTGGGTGATGAAATGCAGCAGGACCAGAGGCTTCTTGTTCATGGTACACGGGACGTAGTACTCCTGAAGTCACAAACAATACTTTCTTAAATTGTTAAAAATACTAAAAGGAAACATCTACTTTTTCCTTGTAACTGTCATTTGCACAAAACAACAGTTACAGTAAGGCAGACACAAATAACATTATTGAAAAACAAGAAGAATGCAAAAACAGAGCTCGAGCTGTTACCGTGAGGCCTTGAGGGAAGTGGAAGCGCTCAGGTGCGGAGTTTTCCCCAGACGTGTGCTGGGCTGAGGTGAAGAGGCGAGGCTGGTACAGGCCCAGCTGCTGCAGCTTCTCTGGGTCGTGAGTGAGAGTGGCAGAGAATAACAGTTTCTGCAGCGGTATTTGAGGAGGGCTGGCACTGAAACACAGGACAGAACACTATAAGAACAAAGTGAAGTAAAACCCCACTGGAATAACTGCGTCAGGGCAGATACTGACCTGGCAGCAGTGATGTGTGCAGCCACAGTCCTCCTGAAGAGAGTGGAGTGTGTGTCTGCAGTTTTAGATGCAAACACAGCTTTGATCACGTGACTGAGCCAGGACTGGTGCATGCTGTCAATCATTCTGTCTGCCTCATCGATGACCTGTGCGGAACACAATCCAATCCATAAAAAATGTATTTTTAAAGCACCTTTCACACAAATAATGCAACAGAAAAGTACATTACAGATGGTTAAAAACAATCCATGGCCTGACACACACACACAGGGTGTCTGTGAAGCCAGCAGAGGGAGCACCATCCGAGGAGCCGTCTGCACCAGGAGCAGAGACACAGGTACCCAGAGGAGAGATGAGACTCCAAACCTCTGCCAGGTCCGAGAGCCAGACCCCCACAGTCGATCACCGCTCCCAGTGCAGAGAGCTCCTCCTAGGGGAACACTGGAGGTACTAAAATAATAAGTTAAATATTGGAAAAGGACCTTTACAGTTAATTATTATAAAATCAATGCTAAATACTAAATAACAAAACGAATCTAGCTGTGTCCTGAGCAGACACAGCGGCACGTACAAGAAACCGCAGCTGTTCCAGACAGAGGCTCGAGTTTTTGTTGATGTGGTCGACGAGGCGTCCAGGAGTCGCCACGACGATATCCGCGAGACTTCGCCTCCGACCGCCCCTGAAATAACACAAAAGAAAAGATAAATAAAACAGCTGAATGGAAATATTGAAGTAACAAAGTATGTGTGACTTGTTACCGGACTTCTGAGAGCGACGCTGCCTCAGTTCCCAGAGACTTATGTCCCGCGACCATGACCACTCTGAGCTGCGTTCCTTCTGCATACGCCGAGAACACCCTCCACACCTGCTGAGCCAGCTCCTTAGTGGGCAGCACGACCAAGGCCCTGACCTCACAGACCACCCTCTGCATCAGCACCTGGACACACCTACACTTACATCCTCTGCATCAGCACCTGGACACACCTACACTTACATCCTCTGCATCAGCACCTGGACACACCTACACTTAGATCCTCTGCATCAGCACCTGGACACACCTACACTTACATCCTCTGCATCAGCACCTGGACACACCTACACTTACATCCTCTGCATCAGCACCTGGACACACCTACACTTAGATCCTCTGCATCAGCACCTGGACACACCTACACTTACATCCTCTGCATCAGCACCTGGACACACCTACACTTACATCCTCTGCATCAGCACCTGGACACACCTACACTTACATCCTCTGCATCAGCACCTGGACACACCTACACTTACATCCTCTGCATCAGCACCTGGACACACCTACACTTACATCCTCTGCATCAGCACCTGGACACACCTACACTTACATCCTCTGCATCAGCACCTGGACACACCTACACTTACATCCTCTGCATCAGCACCTGGACACACCTACACTTACATCCTCTGCATCAGCACCTGGACACACCTACACTTACATCCTCTGCATCAGCACCTGGACACACCTACACTTACATCCTCTGCATCAGCACCTGGACACACCTACACTTACATCCTCTGCATCAGCACCTGGACACACCTACACTTACATCCTCTGCATCAGCACCTGGACACACCTACACTTACATCCTCTGCATCAGCACCTGGACACACCTACACTTACATCCTCTGCATCAGCACCTGGACACACCTACACTTACATCCTCTGCATCAGCACCTGGACACACCTACACTTACATCCTCTGCATCAGCACCTGGACACACCTACACTTACATCCTCTGCATCAGCACCTGGACACACCTACACTTACATCCTCTGCATCAGCACCTGGACACACCTACACTTACATCCTCTGCATCAGCACCTGGACACACCTACACTTACATCCTCTGCATCAGCACCTGGACACACCTACACTTACATCCTCTGCATCAGCACCTGGACACACCTACACTTACATCCTCTGCATCAGCACCTGGACACACCTACACTTACATCCTCTGCATCAGCACCTGGACACACCTACACTTACATCCTCTGCATCAGCACCTGGACACACCTACACTTACATCCTCTGCATCAGCACCTGGACACACCTACACTTACATCCTCTGCATCAGCACCTGGACACACCTACACTTACATCCTCTGCATCAGCACCTGGACACACCTACACTTACATCCTCTGCATCAGCACCTGGACACACCTACACTTACATCCTCTGCATCAGCACCTGGACACACCTACACTTACATCCTCTGCATCAGCACCTGGACACACCTACACTTACATCCTCTGCATCAGCACCTGGACACACCTAACTTACATCCTCTGCATCAGCACCTGGACACACCTACACTTACATCCTCTGCATCAGCACCTGGACACACCTACACTTACATCCTCTGCATCAGCACCTGGACACACTACACTACACTTCCTCTGCATCAGCACCTGGACACACCTACACTTACATCCTCTGCATCAGCACCTGGACACACCTACACTTACATCCTCTGCATCAGCACCTGGACACACCTACACTTACATCCTCTGCATCAGCACCTGGACACACCTACACTTACATCCTCTGCATCAGCACCTGGACACACCTACACTTACATCCTCTGCATCAGCACCTGGACACACCTACACTTACATCCTCTGCATCAGCACCTGGACACACCTACACTTACATCCTCTGCATCAGCACCTGGACACACCTACACTTACATCCTCTGCATCAGCACCTGGACACACCTACACTTACATCCTCTGCATCAGCACCTGGACACACCTACACTTACATCCTCTGCATCAGCACCTGGACACACCTACACTTACATCCTCTGCATCAGCACCTGGACACACCTACACTTACATCCTCTGCATCAGCACCTGGACACACCTACACTTACATCCTCTGCATCAGCACCTGGACACACCTACACTTACATCCTCTGCATCAGCACCTGGACACACCTACACTTACATCCTCTGCATCAGCACCTGGACACACCTACACTTACATCCTCTGCATCAGCACCTGGACACACCTACACTTACATCCTCTGCATCAGCACCTGGACACACCTACACTTACATCCTCTGCATCAGCACCTGGACACACCTACACTTACATCCTCTGCATCAGCACCTGGACACACCTACACTTACATCCTCTGCATCAGCACCTGGACACACCTACACTTACATCCTCTGCATCAGCACCTGGACACACCTACACTTACATCCTCTGCATCAGCACCTGGACACACCTACACTTACATCCTCTGCATCAGCACCTGGACACACCTACACTTACATCCTCTGCATCAGCACCTGGACACACCTACACTTACATCCTCTGCATCAGCACCTGGACACACCTACACTTACATCCTCTGCATCAGCACCTGGACACACCTACACTTACATCCTCTGCATCAGCACCTGGACACACCTACACTTACATCCTCTGCATCAGCACCTGGACACACCTACACTTACATCCTCTGCATCAGCACCTGGACACACCTACACTTACATCCTCTGCATCAGCACCTGGACACACCTACACTTACATCCTCTGCATCAGCACCTGGACACACCTACACTTACATCCTCTGCATCAGCACCTGGACACACCTACACTTACATCCTCTGCATCAGCACCTGGACACACCTACACTTCATCCTCTGCATCAGCACCTGACACCCATACACTTACATCCTCTGCATCAGCACCTGGACACACCTACACTTACATCCTCTGCATCAGCACCTGGACACACCTACACTTACATCCTCTGCATCAGCACCTGGACACACCTACACTTACATCCTCTGCATCAGCACCTGGACACACCTACACTTACATCCTCTGCATCAGCACCTGGACACACCTACACTTACATCCTCTGCATCAGCACCTGGACACACCTACACTTACATCCTCTGCATCAGCACCTGGACACACCTACACTTACATCCTCTGCATCAGCACCTGGACACACCTACACTTACATCCTCTGCATCAGCACCTGGACACACCTACACTTACATCCTCTGCATCAGCACCTGGACACACCTACACTTACATCCTCTGCATCAGCACCTGGACACACCTACACTTACATCCTCTGCATCAGCACCTGGACACACCTACACTTACATCCTCTGCATCAGCACCTGGACACACCTACACTTACATCCTCTGCATCAGCACCTGGACACACCTACACTTACATCCTCTGCATCAGCACCTGGACACACCTACACTTACATCCTCTGCATCAGCACCTGGACACACCTACACTTACATCCTCTGCATCAGCACCTGGACACACCTACACTTACATCCTCTGCATCAGCACCTGGACACACCTACACTTACATCCTCTGCATCAGCACCTGGACACACCTACACTTACATCCTCTGCATCAGCACCTGGACACACCTACACTTACATCCTCTGCATCAGCACCTGGACACACCTACACTTACATCCTCTGCATCAGCACCTGGACACACCTACACTTACATCCTCTGCATCAGCACCTGGACACACCTACATTACATCCTCTGCATCTGCATCACCTGGACACACCTACACTTAATCATCTCCTGCATCAGCACCTGGACACACACCTACACTTACATCCTCTGCATCAGCACCTGGACACACCTACACTTACATCCTCTGCATCAGCACCTGGACACACCTACACTTACATCCTCTGCATCAGCACCTGGACACACCTACACTTACATCCTCTGCATCAGCACCTGGACACACCTACACTTACATCCTCTGCATCAGCACCTGGACACACCTACACTTACATCCTCTGCATCAGCACCTGGACACACCTACACTTACATCCTCTGCATCAGCACCTGGACACACCTACACTTACATCCTCTGCATCAGCACCTGGACACACCTACACTTACATCCTCTGCATCAGCACCTGGACACACCTACACTTACATCCTCTGCATCAGCACCTGGACACACCTACACTTACATCCTCTGCATCAGCACCTGGACACACCTACACTTACATCCTCTGCATCAGCACCTGGACACACCTACACTTACATCCTCTGCATCAGCACCTGGACACACCTACACTTACATCCTCTGCATCAGCACCTGGCACACCTACACTTACATCCTCTGCATCAGCACCTGGACACACCTACACTTACATCCTCTGCATCAGCACCTGGACACACACTCTACACACTACATCCTCTGCATCAGCACCTGGACACACCTACACTTACATCCTCTGCATCAGCACCTGGACACACCTACACTTACATCCTCTGCATCAGCACCTGGACACACCACACACTTACATCCTCTGCATCAGCACCTGGACACACCTACACTTACATCCTCTGCATCAGCACCTGGACACACCTACACTTACATCCTCTGCATCAGCACCTGGACACACCTACACTTACATCCTCTGCATCAGCACCTGGACACACCTACACTTACATCCTCTGCATCAGCACCTGGACACACCTACACTTACATCCTCTGCATCAGCACCTGGACACACCTACACTTACATCCTCTGCATCAGCACCTGGACACACCTACACTTACATCCTCTGCATCAGCACCTGGACACACCTACACTTACATCCTCTGCATCAGCACCTGGACACACCTACACTTACATCCTCTGCATCAGCACCTGGACACACTACACTTACATCCTCTGCATCAGCACCTGGACACACCTACACTTACATCCTCTGCATCAGCACTGGACACACAATACATCCTACACTCTACCTCTGCATCAGCACCTGGACACACCTACACTTACATCCTCTGCATCAGCACCTGGACACACCTACACTTACATCCTCTGCATCAGCACCTGGACACACCTACACTTACATCCTCTGCATCAGCACCTGGACACACCTACACTTACATCCTCTGCATCAGCACCTGGACACACTACACTTACATCCTCTGCATCAGCACCTGGACACACCTACACTTACATCCTCTGCATCAGCACCTGGACACACCTACACTTACATCCTCTGCATCAGCACCTGGACACACCTACACTTACATCCTCTGCATCAGCACCTGGACACACCTACACTTACATCCTCTGCATCAGCACCTGGACACACCTACACTTACATCCTCTGCATCAGCACCTGGACACACCTACACTTACATCCTCTGCATCAGCACCTGGACACACCTACACTTACATCCTCTGCATCAGCACCTGGACACACCTACACTTACATCCTCTGCATTGGCCACGTTCCTCCATGATGTCGTTTATTATAATATTTACCTGAATAATTGGAAGGACAAAGGCTAAGGTCTTTCCACTGCCTGTGGGAGCTGACACACATATATCTCTGGGTCTGTGGCCCCCAGGGCCCCCCCACAGCCCCTGTCGACTGCTCTGGAGGACGGCTGGGATCACCTCTGCCTGCACTGTGGACATAAGGACAGAATAAACATGTGTTTTATCCAGGGCTCTGTCTGTGGAGAGATACCTGGGAACAGGTGCTGGATGTTATTGTTCTGCAGTTTCTTGAGCAGGTGAAGGCAGAGGACGTCACTGAGCGGATGGAGATGCTCTTTTATGTTTTGATGAATGAGGTCAGGCTTAGCGAGCCACTGCGGCAACACTCTGTTCACCTGTTCACATCATACACTCATGAATGTCATTATAGAGACAGAATGGTCAACATAAAGCACATTCTGTTCATAGTCTTACCTTTGGTACGTCTTTAGTGGAAAATCCCCCAAGAACAGGGAACCCAGGGGCAGGGAACCCAGGGGCAGGGAACCCAGGGGCAGGGAACCCAGGGGCAGGAGGCTTCTCTGGAGTTGGTAGAGAGTCTTTGGTTTCCTCCTCAGTCCGAGAAGCTGGAGCTTGTTCTGAAACAAGGATTCTAAAGGATTAAAAACAACTTTCCCACATGTAAAACACATGTTCAACTCACCAGTTGGAGGTTTTTCTATACACCGTTTCTTCTTTTGCATTACATCCTCTCCCGGCTCTTCCACATTGTCTTTACTCTCTTCAACCTCTTTATTTTTCCTTTTCTTTTTAGGCTTTTTCTTTGTTATTATGTCTGTTTCTAATGGTGTAGGATCAGTGCTGCACTTCTGTCGAGCCTTGGCTTTCTCCTTAAGTTTTGCAAGTAACGTCTGGGACCGACTTTCTGTACTTTCGTTTCCATCTTCGTCGCCAAGATATCTGAAAGTTTATTACATTTAATCACAAGGCATCGTTTGATAAACTCTCTGAGTGTCTTACCTGTTCACGACGAATAACGACATTATTCCGTAAATGCTAAAGTATTTTAACACCTGTGTTTACAAACTCATTGCTCTGTTTTAATAACGAGATAATTGGACACGAAATGAAAAATCAACAAAAACACGTTTCCCATTCTAGGCGCGGCGTGATGACGTAATCTTCAGTCGCCACACAGAAGATAGAAAATAAAGAAATATATTAATAAAAGATAGGAGAACCTTTATTACAATTGTATTATACTGTCTTTGCATTAGACATTAAACATTTCACACAGAAAATCTATAACGTATTTGACGCAAGTAAATGCAACTAAGTTTAATGGCTCTATTCTAATATTATATTTTATTATTATATTATGAAAGAATGAGACCAGCAATAAACATGTCATAATATGCATGTTTTCACGAGATTATTATTATTATTATTATTATTATTATTATTATTATTATTATTAAACGTATTAAATTTACATATATACAACATTTACATCAAACGACTTCTTATCTCGACATAGTGGCAAGTAAGATGTGATATAATCTTATAGTAAGTAATTAATTCCACATGATTACAAACCCGCCCACAGCCGGTGTCGGTGACGTAGTTGTTATGACGTAGTGACGTAGTGACGTATGACGCTGCGTTGTCAGTGGTGCTTTCTGCGCGGGAGCTTCGGATCAGGTCTGTGCCAGAGCCGAGGTAAACACAGCTAACAAGACATTTCACTTTATTGTCTCGTTTAGTTTCACCGTGTTCCTGAACATACTTTAGACAGTTTACTACAGCGGGTGTTGTTTATGTTTTTGTCCTGCTCACTGTAATGCTAATGCTAATGCTAACGATGGGCGTTTGGGAAGTTTGGAATCATGGAAACGTAACAGAGAAAATATATATAAAAGGACCATGCAACTTACGCAGTGTTAAAAGCCAGAACAAAAATGGGTTCTAAAACACTCCTCAGAAGAAGCAGGTAGAGTATGAGAGGAGAGCGTCCCACTGTTTTGGTCCAGCCCCAGAGAAGGCCCTGTCCCCCCGGGTTTTAGGTGTCGTCTTGGGTACCACGAGCTGGAGCTGGGGCTGGGGCGGGGGGGATGACAACAGCTCCCGTCATGACTGGTGCTTGTGTGTTTGCAGGATCCTCCGTGAGCCATGGCTATGAGGAGCGATGCCCGAGTGGAGGCTGAGGCGGTGGAAGAGGAGGAGAGCTTTGGGCCACAGCCTCTGGCCAGACTGGAGGTAATGAACAAACCTACCACACACACGGTTCTTTAAGTGGGGTACCTAACTTTGAAATCCATGTATCGAGTCCCTCGCTCCCAAAACAGTGCAGTCCTGTAACTAACTATCACATGCATGTATTTTTGAGATTTATCAGACCAAATTGAAAAGGAGCCAATCACAACCAAAGCATCAAACAGAGCGTCACAGCCCTTTCTTTAACTATATATAATTTTTTTTCTATCAATAAAAGACAGTTTATTTCTCACAATGTTTTTCTTTTACATGACTCTTTCTCTGGGAAATATATCATGTACATGTTGTGAAAAATATAGTTGGGACCCCACCTTTTATATGTGTGTAACTAATCCTCCTGCAGGTTTGTTTTCTTAGTCATACTGAACCTCTACAGCTACATCATAATGGTAAAATGTCTCTACTTTTGGAAAGAAAATGTACAGTCGTGAAATATTGATAATGTATAGTTTTATCCATCAGTTATTGAGACATAAGTCCATATAGTGTTGATCCTTTCAGGCCCTGCCACACGATCACAACAGTGTGAGTTAGAATACATCCTAGACTGATTTATTTACATTTGTTTCAGCAAAGTGGGATCAGTGCGAGTGACATCAAGAAGCTGGAGGACGCCGGGTTCCACACCATCGAGGCTGTGGCCTACGCCCCCAAGAAAGAACTGATCACCATCAAGGGCATTAGTGAGGCCAAGGCAGACAAGATTATTGTGCGTGAGAAACAGTGTAATAATTATAAATATAACATTGATTGATAATGATCTTTTAATGAATTCTTTCAGACGGAAGCAGCCAAACTTGTGCCAATGGGTTTCACCACAGCCACAGAGTTCCACCAGCGACGAGCAGAGATCATTCAGATTTCTACTGGCTCCAAGGAACTGGACAAGTTGCTACAAGGTGAGCAGGAAAAGCAGGATTCTAATGGAAAGTGCATTAAAGGAGTTCAAAAGACTATGAAGGTATAGAATAACTGCCAATGTATTATATATATTTTTAATTTTGTTATAAGTTTTTGTGGTAATAACAACTGTGATTCTCCTGTGTTTGCTTTCAATAAATAATTAAAATTGTATTTGAAATAGTCTGTAGAGCAGTCTGTCTGGATCCCTCTCTCAAAGTGGGCCTCCCCAAAGTTTCTCACTTTTTTCCTCTTCAGTGCAGGAGGGTCTAAGGACAGTGACATTTATGAACATTTATGAACATTGGTCCTCTCACTCCCCATTGTTATTATTTAATTTCATTTGTTAGAACTGTTTGAGATTCCATGGTGATTCAGGGATTTACAAATTAATTAAAAATGCCCTGTGTCTCCTCCAGGTGGCATCGAGACCGGGTCCATCACTGAGATGTTTGGAGAGTTCCGCACTGGAAAAACCCAGCTCTGTCACACTCTGGCTGTAACATGTCAGGTAAACCAAGTAAAGTACTGTATGTAAATATGTGAGTGGGAACATTGGGTCTAAACATCATGTCTGTGTAGCTCCCGATCGACCAAGGCGGAGGAGAAGGTAAAGCCATGTACATCGACACTGAGGGCACCTTCAGACCAGAGCGGCTGCTGGCTGTGGCTGAGAGGTGGGTCCCATGGTCCTCGGTCATGGTCCTGTTTATAGAAGTTGGAATTGGTGATGGTTTTGTGATATTTGGGTCACAGTTGTTTGTTGCGATTCTAAACATCACAAAAGGAGAGCAAAGCAAACACATTATCAGACTGATGAAGACGAGCTCCCATCACGGACATTAGTCAAATACCAGAGACTAGTCACAAACAGCAGACCTCATGTAGGAACATAAACCTCAGATCTAAAACATTATTTATTCTTAATTAGACTTGGGCCAAATAGACCTAATCGATTTAATTGCGAGTGAAAAATATTGCGACACTGAACAGAATCGAACCACTATAGGTTATGCTTGTTGACCTTGTTGAACCTGGTTTGGACAGGTACGGCCTGGTTGGCAGTGACGTGTTGGACAATGTGGCGTACGCTCGGGCCTTTAACACGGACCATCAGACGCAGCTGCTGTACCAGGCGTCGGCCATGATGGCAGAGTCCAGGTGAGTGTCCTGGTCCGGGTCCTGGTCCGGGTCCTGGTCCGGGTCCTGGTCCGAGTCCGAGTCCTGGTCCGAGTCCTGGTCCGTGACTCCCGTGTGTCTGTGTCAGATACGCGCTGCTGATCGTGGACAGTGCCACGGCTCTGTACAGAACAGATTACTCCGGCCGCGGTGAGCTGTCTGCGCGACAAGGACATCTGGGCCGTTTCCTGCGGATGCTGCTGCGGTTGGCGGACGAGGTGAGGCTCTCGTGAAACAAGTTACTACAGAATATAATCCATGACAGACTTAAAGATTTATTTTATACATAAAGTGTTTTACTTTTTTATTTGAAAAGAATGACTACATGTCATCGTTCTACAGCATGACTCTTATCAGTCACAAAACTGTGTTTAAATCTGTTCTGTTTCCGCCAAAGTGATGTAAAAACCATAAATATTTTTATTGAGCTGAATTCTAACTTGACCTGCTCTGGCTCATTTAGATCCTAATTATATTAGGAGTATTTTTATCTTTTTTAAATAGACCTGAGGATAAAACATGGGTTAAAACCAAAATAAAAGTTGAAATCCTTTTATTTTGGTTTTAATTAAAAGCCCTAGGAGGGGTTTTAATTGTGTTAAAAGCCCTCCTAGGGACGGACATTGCAAACTAGCCTTGGCTATAAATGTTGTAGTGTTTCACATGTTGATTGTGTGCACTTGTCCCTATCAAATAAATCAATAAATAAATAAATAATGTAGTTTGTGCTGCTGTAGTTCAGAGCACTTTGAAGGGTTCAAAGTGCTCTGACTTGTGTGTGTCCAGTTCGGCGTGGCCGTGGTTAAAGTGCTCTGACTTGTGTGTGTCCAGTTCGGCGTGGCCGTGGTTAAAGTGCTCTGACTTGTGTGTGTCCAGTTCGGCGTGGCCGTGGTTAAAGTGCTCTGACTTGTGTGTGTCCAGTTCGGCGTGGCCGTGGTTAAAGTGCTCTGACTTGTGTGTGTCCAGTTCGGCGTGGCCGTGGTCATCTCAAACCAGGTGGTCGCACAGGTGGACGGAGCGGCCATGTTCTCTGCAGATCCCAAAAAACCAATTGGAGGAAACATTCTGGCTCATGCCTCCACCACTCGGTGAGTTCTGGAATCTTCTACTGAAGGGTGATAAAGGCCAGATCCCAACAGATGAAGCTAAGCAGGACAGTGCTTGGTTAGTACTGTGATGGGAGACCTCTGGGAACACCAGTGTCCATAAGGCACTTCACCCACACTGCCTAGAATGAGCGGCTGCCTGGCTTGTTAGTATGCCCCAGGGCAGCTGTGGCTATCGTTGTAGTTTCACAACTGTGTATGGAGTAAATGTGACACATCTTTGGGTGTCATAAAAATATGTTCATTGTTTTCACTTAAATAAGTCATTTTGACACATTCGAGCCACAAAATTGGTTTCTTCAGTGGTTACTTTTGTGATGTGGGAAACTACATTTAGACACATGATTATAAACGATAAGACAATCGTAGCCTGCGACTCTTGGATCATTCTAAAATGTTTTTAATCAAACAAGTCCTTTCTATGAAGACGTTCTCCAGGGGCACTCACGGAGATGGTCTTCTTCCCTCACATGTCTCAGCTCAGTCCAGGTTCAACACTGCCCTCTTGTGGCTGCTCTGAAGAAAGACCAACTCAACCTTGTTTCATGTTTACAGCCTCTACTTAAGAAAAGGTCGTGGAGAGACCCGGATATGTAAGATCTACGACTCTCCGTGTTTACCGGAGGCTGAGGCCATGTTTGCCATCAACCCAGACGGGGTCGGAGATGCCAAGGACTGAGACCAGAGAGAGACCCCCCAGGACCAAGACCAGAGGAGGAGAGAGAGAGAGCCCCAGGACCGAGACCAGAGAAAGAGAGAGAGAGAGAGCCCCAGGACTGAGACCAGAGGAGGAGAGACCCCCAGGACCGAGACCAGAGGAGGAGAGACCCCCAGGACCGAGACCAGAGAAAGAGAGAGAGCCCCCCAGGACCGAGACCAGAGAAAGAGAGAGAGCCCCCCAGGACCGAGACCAGAGAGAGAGAGCCCCAGGACTGAGACCAGAGGAGGAGAGACCCCCAGGACCGAGACCAGAGGAGGAGAGACCCCCAGGACCGAGACCAGAGAAAGAGAGAGAGCCCCCCAGGACCGAGACCAGAGAAAGAGAGAGAGCCCCCCAGGACCGAGACCAGAGAGAGAAAGAGAGCCCCAGGACTGAGACCAGAGAGAGAGAGCCCCAGGACTGAGACCAGAGGAGAAGACCCCCCCAGGACCGAGACCAGAGGAGAAGACCCCCCCAGGACCGAGACCAGAGGAGGAGAGACCCCCAGGACCGAGACCAGAGGAGGAGTGACCCCCAGGACCGAGACCAGAGAGAGAGAGCCCCAGGACCGAGACCAGAGGAGAAGACCCCCCCAGGACCGAGACCAGAGGAGGAGAGACCCCCAGGACCGAGACCAGAGGAGGAGTGACCCCCAGGACCGAGACCAGAGAGAGAGAGCCCCAGGACCGAGACCAGAGAGAGAGAGAGCCCCAGGACCGAGACCAGAGAGAGAGAGCCCCAGGACCGAGACCAGAGAGAGAGAGCCCCAGGACCGAGACCAGAGAGAGAGAGCCCCAGGACCGAGACCAGAGAGAGAGAGCCCCAGGACCGAGACCAGAGAGAGAGAGCCCCAGGACCCCGAGACCAGAGAGAGAGAGCCCCAGGACCGAGACCAGAGAGAGAGAGCCCCAGGACCGAGACCAGAGAGAGAGAGCCCCAGGACCGAGACCAGAGAGAGAGAGCCCCAGGACCGAGACCAGAGAGAGAGAGCCCCAGGACCGAGACCAGAGAGAGAGAGCCCCAGGACCGAGACCAGAGAGAGAGAGCCCCAGGACCGAGACCAGAGAGAGAGAGCCCCAGGACCGAGACCAGAGAGAGAGAGCCCCAGGACCGAGACCAGAGAGAGAGAGCCCCAGGACCGAGACCAGAGAGAGAGAGCCCCAGGACCGAGACCAGAGAGAGAGAGCCCCAGGACCGAGACCAGAGAGAGAGAGCCCCAGGACCGAGACCAGAGAGAGAGAGCCCCAGGACCGAGAACAGAGAGACCTTCTGTGAAACTGTTTAATTTACTTTTTTTGTATCCGTCTCTGGATTCTTTGTCAATATATTTGTAAAGTCTGAGTTCTTATTGTATCATTTTCAAAGTTGTATAATTTGCATCGATGTGAAAAAAAGCTCCGTGACTGTTTTTCTGTACAGTGTGATAAATGTTTTAATCTGCATCTTGTTTGGAATGATTAGTTAAAGAGCTCACAGTGAAACATACAAAATACTTTTCATAGGATTTTGTTTAAATAACCTTCACTAGGACCTCACTAGGACCTCCCAAGAGCAGTCATTTTGGCTCCTTTTCGAATTAAAGACCTAAGGTCATGAGGTCTTTAAGGTAATGCTGAGAAAACCCAAAATTACTGGGAACGTTTTATTCAAATGAAGCAATATTTAATATTTACTTCAAGTTAATGCAGAAACTTGTCAAAGTGTTGAGTTATAAAGTGTTGCTATGCCAACCCAAGCGACCAAAATGACTGCTCTGAGAGTTAGAACTATTCACATTTTCACCAAAGAATTTCATACAAAATACAAATAAAGAGAAAGTTATGAAGAGCAAAAATATACATAAGCACTTCCAAAATGCTCTGAAAGTTGTTCCGATCGTGGGGAAAGATGCAAAAAGGAATAAACGTCGAACAAAGTCTTCATAACACTTAAGTTTTGGTAGAATTTGGGGTTTTTGAATCCAGAATCTTTGACGTTTCCTCATCCTGAAAAATACACAAGGTTAGAATTCACCCAAAGATCTGCTCGGCTCCATCTCAGACTCGCCTGTGCGGACGTGGGCGCGGTCTGCGTTGCCAGGTTCATCCATTTTGAAGCCTCAGAGACGTTCCCCAGTCCCTGATGGCTCTAGAATACAACTCCAGTCAGCAAGGACACGATACAGGTGGAGATTTATGCCTCTGTCTGGGTCACTTTGGGCTCTGTCTGCTTCACTTTGGCCTCTGTCTGCTTCACTTTGGGCTCTCCCTGCTTCACTTTGGGCTCTGTCTGGGTCACTTTGGGCTCTGCCTGCTTCACTTTGGCCTCTGTCTGCTTCACTTTGGGCTCTGTCTGGGTCACTTTGGCCTCTGTCTGGGTCACTTTGGCCTCTGTCTGCTTCACTTTGGCCTCTGTCTGGGTCACTTTGGCCTCTGTCTGCTTCACTTTGGCCTCTGTCTGGGTCACTTTGGCCTCTGTCTGCTTCACTTTGGCCTCTGTCTGGGTCACTTTGGCCTCTGTCTGCTTCACTTTGGCCTCTGTCTGGGTCACTTTGGCCTCTGTCTGCTTCACTTTGGCCTCTGTCTGGGTCACTTTGGCCTCTGTCTGCTTCACTTTGGGCTCTGTCTGGGTCACTTTGGCCTCTGTCTGGGTCACTTTGGCCTCTGTCTGCTTCACTTTGGCCTCTGTCTGGGTCACTTTGGCCTCTGTCTGCTTCACTTTGGCCTCTGTCTGGGTCACTTTGGCCTCTGTCTGCTTCACTTTGGGCTCTGTCTGCTTCACTTTGGGCGCTCTCTGCTTCACTTTGTGCTTCTGTCTGGTTCTACAAAGCCTTTTTCCTGAAGTGAACCAGAGAAATAAATGAAGGCGCCCAAAGTCACTCACCTTCGCGATGTAGAGCCTGACGGTCTTTGAAAACCCTGGACTCAGCTCCTCGGCCTGTTCAGCAAAGACACAGGAGTCATGTGACTGATCGATTATTAATACAACAGACCGAGATCACACTAAGTAAGTAATCATTATTAATATTCAAAGTGGTTCATGTTGCTGCTGTACCAGTATGTATAACAAGTACTCTTTAGTACTTTTTAGTCCCTTCTTGGTTCAGGCCGAGCTGGTACAGAAGTGTCTGACAGTGAGCGCTGCTGTCTGGGTTATGGAATTCAGAGATGGGAGCAGGGCCAGGAGCGGGCGGCACGGTGGCTGAGTTGAATCCCGGTCGGAACAGGGTCTAAGTGGAGTTTGCATGTTCTCCCAGTGCTTGCGTGGGTTTCCTCCGGGTGCTCCTCCGGTTTCCCCTACCATTAAAAACATGCTCACTTGGTTAAATCCTCCAGCTCTGGTCCTGACCAAGCCGAGCATCAACATCTGGAGATGGGTTCCTGGGCGCTGTTACTACGGCGACCACTGCTCCAGACGTAAGCCTTAGTGGCATCAGGATTTGGGTCAAATGCAGAGGAGGAATTGCCCTACGGAGACCTCACCTTTACCTTAGTACAGGAGGCACAGACCTATTGTACATGTTTTTAGAGGTAGGGGAAACCGGAGCACCCAGAGGCAACCGACGCATCACAGAAAGAACATGCAAACGGGGTAGGTTGTAGGTTTGTTGGTGGGACACAGTACCAGATACCGTACTCAAGTACCATGGAAACAACCAGGTAGAGTAGAGCCAAGTAGAATAGTCTATTTTGGTCCATTTAATGTCTAGGGTCGAGTCGAGTCGGGTTAGATGTTAAAGGGCTACACTGGCTACTGGGGGATGGAGACTTCTGATCAGGGTCCGGTTTCTGTCCCAAATGGAGAACACATGTTTGAACAGAGCAGTAACCTGTACCTTCATGAAGTTGAGCAGCGCCTCCTGCAGAGAGGAGCTGGGGGCGGAGTCATACAGGGCAGCTGCGGCTTTCCGCTCCAGCCAGTCCAGAGTCGCCACCTGTCACCGCCACATGGAAGCATTGTGTGAGATAAACAGACTGTATTTAGACGTAGCATGCTAACCAGCTAGCTCAAAGAAGCCTCTAAGTCAGTAACTGCCATCAGTCTATGATCCTGGTGTTTATATTTTGATAATGTCTCTGAAAACATCAAGATATGAGAAATTAGTTTATTATCTTACCATTTTAATACTTTATTATCAATCATTTTAAATAATAAATCCTGTTTGACGTGTACATAACCTGAGCTCTCTTATTTCAGAGAGACTGAGGGAGCAGACATTTATAGACTTTGAAGCGTACTCAGTCCAGTTGTATATAGTAGTGAATTTAAAAATATTATGTATTTTTCTTAGTTTCTTTTATGTTTTGTTTGCACCGAGAGCCAAAGCAATTTCCTAGTTTGTGACTTCCTGTTTCTCACAAAGATAATTATGATTACAGGTTTATCTCATCTTTAAGGATTGACCAATCACATTCCTAGGGTAATTCAACCATTAGCAAACATCTCACCCCAGTCGGAACAACTGCCCAAATAAGGAAATGGTCTCGAGCTAAACTCAGCTTCACCTCAGTCCACTCCTAAAATACAGTCTGTGAAAACACTCAGATTCTGAAAGGTTTCCACAAAGACCTGGTAGCACCACTTTCCGAGCAGGAAGAAGCAGAGAGGGTCGGTGTCGGTGAGAGCCAGGGCCTGGTCCAGGTGCTCCTGAGAAAACAAAAAGTGTTGTAGTTCTGCAGTGTGGGCTGAAGGGGGCGCTCTGCAGTACCTTCAGGATGCGGAGGCTTCTGAGTTTGCTGTGCATGTTCCCATCGTCCGTTAAATTTGCCAACACAGCAAACCTGCGACAAAACATTTCATTTGACCACAGGTGAGAGTCATCACGAGCGGCCCACGGACGTGCCACGGCCCTCAGGTTGAGAAACACTACGACTGTTTAAACTAGATTGAGTTATTGACGAGGTGTTTTAACGCAAATATTTTATAACGATTGTCCTCATCAAATAAAAAGGTCTCTCTGCTGTTCTCATAAACACAGCAGGAGCAGGACGCAGAGTTACTGGAAACGGAACAACAATAGCTCGTAGCTCAGCATCAGAAGTGAAAGAGCCCGTTTCCTCTCACCATTTATGGCAGTCTTTGTTTAGTCCGTTCTTTTGAAGAGCAAGCTCCGCCTCCTCTAAACCTGGACACAAATACAACATTTACAACATACAAATATATTATTCTTATATTGTAGATGATTTTATCTGTGATCAGTTCTTCAGTTACGACCCAGTGAACCACGCTGAGCTCCAGGACCTTTTAAATGACTTTTATCAAACAACCTTTAACTGTTCACAAACTTTTTTTACTCTGCTTCATTTTCCTGAATTTGTCATTTTTAATATTTCATTTTATCAATTTGTTTTTATTGACTTTTATTGTGTTAACATTATCTGTGTAGCACTGTATTCTTCAGGTTTAGACTGACCTTGTTGTGCCAAGTCCCTGCGTCTCTGAGGATCGGCCTCGCACCAGAACATGTCGCTGTGAGCGCGGGCCAGACGCCAAACAAACTCACGGTTTTCTTCATACTGAGCACAAACAAACTCACGGTTTTCTTCATACTGAGCACAAACAAACTCACGGTTTTCTTCATACTGAGCACAAACAAACTCACGGTTTTCTTCATACTGAGCACAAACAAACAGTGTTTTGAGATCCCAGAGGAGGATGAGGAGGAGTTTCTTTCCTGAAACCATGAACCTAAACCAGCCCTAACTCTGTCTGTCTGTACTCTCCTGTCAATCATCATGTCCTGCAGGTAACGTCTGGGTCTGGTCCCTGTGTTTGCGATTACAATCTGTTGAATTTCGACCGACCAATCAGAGAGCGCGGGAGGCGGGTGTTGTAGTTAGTTGTGGGTGATGTCAAGAGCTTTCGCCAAACGGGAAGGTTGTAGTTTGGCAAAGAATGTGACAGTAAAGTATTCTGCTCTGGTTCTATCAAGAAACTGAAGCTGGAGCAAGAGGAATGTTTAGCAAATGTAATCTCTGGAAAAGATTGTGGCGCTACTCCCCACAGGCTCAGTTAGCGGCAAAGGAGATGGCTAAAGTTAGGCTAAAGGCTAACTACAGACTCGGGCTCATTACATACGTCACGGTAAACTCAGATCCAATGGTTTCAATCTGCAAAAGGAGTTAGCCCCTCCCACCTGTTCACGGAGTCAATGGAGCAAATCCAGAACTTAGTACGAAATGTAATTTGTACTATGGTGTGGTAAGACCAGGCTAGTCTGTTATTCTGTTGTTCCTAATCCTGTTCTGACAATCTGCTGCAGCTTCAAAACATTTCACTGCCTGTTGTCCTGCAGTAGCTCACCTCCTGTCCTGCAGTAGCTCACCTCCTGCCCGTTGTCCTGCAGTAGCTCACCTCCTGTCCTGCAGTAGCTCACCTCCTGTCCTGCAGTAGCTCACCTCCTGCCCGTTGTCCTGCAGTAGCTCACCTCCTGTCCTGCAGTAGCTCACCTCCTGTCCTGCAGTAGCTCACCTCCTGTCCTGCAGTAGCTCACCTCCTGCCCGTTGTCCTGCAGTAGCTCACCTCCTGTCCTGCAGTAGCTCACCTCCTGTCCTGCAGTAGCTCACCTCCTGCCCGTTGTCCTGCAGTAGCTCACCTCCTGTCCTGCAGTAGCTCACCTCCTGTCCTGCAGTAGCTCACCTCCTGCCCGTTGTCCTGCAATAGCGCACCTCCTGTCCTGCAGTAGCTCTCCTCCTGCCTGCAGTAGCTCACCTCCTGTCCTGCAGTAGCTCACCTCCTGCCCGTTGTCCTGCAGTAGCTCACCTCCTGCCTGTTGTCCTGCAGTAGCTCTCCTCCTGTCTGCAGTAGCTCACCTCCTGTCTGTTGTCCTGCAGTAGCTCACCGCAGTAGCTCACCTCCTGCCTGTTGTCCTGCAGAAGCTCTCCTCCTGTCTGCAGTAGCTCACCTCCTGTCTGTTGTTCTGCAGTAGCTCACCGCAGTAGCTCACCTCCTGCCTGTTGTCCTGCAGAAGCTCTCCTGTCTGCAGTAGCTCTCCTCCTGCCTGTTGTCCTGCAGTAGCTCTCCTCCTGTCTGCAGTAGCTCACCTCCTGTCTGTTGTCCTGCAGTAGCTCACCGCAGTAGCTCACCTCCTGCCTGTTGTCCTGCAGAAGCTCTCCTCCTGTCTGCAGTAGCTCACCTCCTGTCTGTTGTCCTGCAGTAGCTCACCGCAGTAGCTCACCTCCTGCCTGTTGTCCTGCAGAAGCTCACCTCCTGCCTGTTGTCCTGCAGTAGCTCACCTCCTGTCTGTTGTCCTGCAGTAGCTCTCCTCCTGCCTGTTGTCCTGCAGTAGCTCTCCTCCTGTCTGCAGTAGCTCACCTCCTGTCTGTTGTCCTGCAGTAGCTCACCGCAGTAGCTCACCTCCTGCCTGTTGTCCTGCAGTAGCTCTCCTCCTGCCTGTTGTCCTGCAGTAGCTCACCTCCTGTCTGTTGTCCTGCAGTAGCTCTCCTGCCTGTTGTCCTGCAGAAGCTCACCTCCTGCCTGTTGTCCTGCAGTAGCTCTCCTCCTGTCTGCAGTAGCTCACCTCCTGTCTGTTGTCCTGCAGTAGCTCTCCTGCCTGTTGTCCTGCAAAAGCTCACCTCCTGCCTGTTGTCCTGCAGTAGCTCTCCTCCTGTCTGCAGTAGCTCACCTCCTGTCTGTTGTCCTGCAGTAGCTCACCGCAGTAGCTCACCTCCTGCCTGTTGTCCTGCAGTAGCCTGTGTCCTTCCTCTTGTAGCCGGGAGTCTCCCGTGTGCAGGATGTCGCTCTGAGCTAGCAGCAGAGATAGCTCTCCACTGGGGGCCTCTGTGAGCAGCTGCAGCGCCCTCTGGTGGCCGTCCTGCCCCGTGGCTCCCGTCTCTTCCCCCAGGTCTTCGTCCTGAGAGTCGTCGTGCTTCAGAGTGATGACAGTGGCACAGCTCTGGTCCTCTCCCTCAGAGTCCTGCTCCTCGTTCTGCTCGGTCTCCTCGCGGTCCGTCTCCTCGCGGTCCGTCTCCTCGCGGTCCGTCTCTCGGTCTGTGTAGTCCGACTCTGCGTTGGCGGTGGAGTATCTGGAGAGGTCACATGTTTATGTGACATCACAATGTTTTACAGCACAGTTTAAAAGGTACTTATTCATCATTTCAGTGCTTTTGGGCTTCAGACCCAGACTCAGACCCAGACTCAGACCCAGACTCAGACCCAGACTCAGACCCAGACTCAGACTCAGACCCAGACTCAGACCCAGACTCAGACCCAGACTCAGACCCAGACCCAGACCCAGACTCAGACCCAGACTCAGACCCAGACCCAGACCCAGACTCAGACCCAGACCCAGACCCAGACCCAGACCCAGACCCAGACCCAGACCCAGACCCAGACTCAGACTCAGACCCAGACCCAGACCCAGACTCAGACCCAGACTCAGACCCAGACCCAGACTCAGACTCAGACTCAGACTCAGACTCAGACTCAGAGGAGATTTATCATTGATTCCTTTAAAGTGGTTCTCACCCCCGCTCCTCGGAGCTTACGTTACTCACATTTCCTGTTCAAATCTTCCTCTAAATGGGCGTGGCCTGGAGGACTAAAGGGGGCGTGAACGAGACTGGGCCGTTTACATTGCTCTGGGCGGGGGGCTGCTGACGTCAGGTCCAACTTCTGTGCCAGTGTTGGCGCCAGATTCAAAATTCAAATGTAGTAACACAGGTCGCCAGCAGATGGCGCCTCACAGACGGTTTTAGGCAGAAAGTCTAACTTTCAACTAATTTGCACCAAAGTGACAAGATTATGACCAGGATATGTAGACAACACTATTGGACACTCATTTATACCGTTTATCAGCAAAAAAAAGTGGATTTGAGGGTGAGTTGTCCTTTAAGCTCCAGTGACAGAGCGATCTTTCTCCTTCACCCTCCAGAGGCAGAGAAACGCCCGGGTCCAAATCTGACCATTTAACACGATGATAATTATGGTTCTTAAATACTGTCGTCAAAACAGGGAAAACAATACACAATAGATATGCTGTTGGATGTCAAAAAGAATAATAATAATAATAATAACTTATTAATAATAATACTTCTGGATCCTACAGTTATTGACACATTTCTGATTTGAATCTGGAACAAAAACACATTTAGTTTCCTCAAAAGACTGAAAAAGACTGACAGGACACATGGTCCTCTGGAGGTACTGTGGGACCGGCGGACCCACCCCCCCTCGCTGGACCCACCCCCCCTCGCTGGACTCACCCCCCCTCGCTGGACTCACCCCCCCCTCGCTGGACCCACCCCCCCTCGCTGGACTCACCCCCCCTCGCTGGACCCACCCCCCCTCGCTGGACTCACCCCCCCTCGCTGGTCTCACCCCCCCTCGCTGGACTCACCCCCCCCTCGCTGGACCCCCCCCCCTCGCTGGACTCACACCCCTCGCTGGACTCATCCCCCCCTCGCTGGACTCACCCCCCCTCGCTGGACTCACTCCCCCTCGCTGGTCTCGTAGGTGCTGGACTCACCCCCCCTCGCTAGTCTCGTAGGTGCTGGACTCACCCCCCCTCGCTGGTCTCATAGGTGCTGGACTCACCCCCCCTCGCTGGACTCACCCCCCCTCGCTGGACTCACCCCCCCTCGCTGGACTCACCCCCCCTCGCTGGACTCACCCCCCCTCGCTGGTCTCGTAGGTGCTGGACTCACCCCCCCTCGCTGGTCTCGTAGGTGCTGGACTCACCCCCCCTCGCTAGTCTCGTAGGTGCTGGACTCACCCCCCCTCGCTGGTCTCATAGGTGCTGGACTCACCCCCCCTCGCTGGACTCACCCCCCCTCGCTGGTCTCGTAGGTGCTGGACTCACCCCCCCTCGCTGGTCTCACCCCCCCTCGCTGGACTCACCCCCCCTCGCTGGTCTCGTAGGTGCTGGACTCACCCCCCCTCGCTGGTCTCATAGGTGCTGGACTCACCCCCCCTCGCTGGACTCACCCCCCCTCGCTGGTCTCGTAGGTGCTGGACTCACCCCCCCTCGCTGGTCTCACCCCCCCTCGCTGGACTCACCCCCCCTCGCTGGTCTCGTAGGTGCTGGACTCATCCCCCCTCGCTGGTCTCACCCCCCCTCGCTGGACTCACCCCCCCCTCGCTGGTCTCATAGGTGCTGGACTCGCCCCCCCTCGCTGGGTCTCACCCCCCCTCGCTGGACTCACCCCCCCCTCGCTGGTCTCGTAGGTGCTGGTCTCACCCCCCCCTCGCTGGTCTCACCCCCCCTCGCTGGTTCACCCTGGTCTCGCCCCCCCTCGCTGGTCTCGCCCCCCCTCGCTGGACTCACCCCCCCTCGCTGGTCTCACCCCCCCTCGCTGGTCTCACCCCCCCCTCGCTGGTCTCGTAGGTGCTGGTCACCCCCCCCCTCGCTGGTCTCATAGGTGCTGGACTCGCCCCCCCTCGCTGGTCTCACCCCCCCTCGCTGGTCTCACCCCCCCTCGCTGGACTCACCCCCCCTCGCTGGACTCACCCCCCCTCGCTGGTCTCACCCCCCCCCTCGCTGGTCTCGTAGGTGTTGGTCACGCCCCCCCTCGCTGGTCTCATAGGTGCTGGACTCGCCCCCCCTCGCTGGTCTCACCCCCCCTCGCTGGACTCACCCCCCCTCGCTGGTCTCGTAGGGTGCTGGTCACGCCCCCCCTCGCTGGTCTCACCCCCCCTCGCTGGTCTCACCCCCCCTCGCTGGTCTCACCCCCCCTCGCTGGTCTCACCCCCCCTCGCTGGACTCGTAGGTGCTGGTCACGCCCCCCCTCGCTGGACTCACCCCCCCTCGCTGGTCTCGTAGGTGCTGGTCACGCCCCCCCTCGCTGGACTCACCCCCCCTCGCTGGTCTCGTAGGTGCTGGTCACGCCCCCCCTCGCTGGTCTCATAGGTGCTGGACTCGCCCCCCCTCGCTGGTCTCACCCCCCTTGCTGGACTCACCCCCTCGCTGGACTCGTAGGTGCTGGTCACGCCCCCCTCGCTGGACTCACCCCCCCTCGCTGGTCTCGTAGGTGCTGGTCACGCCCCCCCTCGCTGGACTCACCCCCCCTCGCTGGTCTCGTAGGTGCTGGTCTCACCCCCCCCTCGCTGGACTCACCCCCCCTCGCTGGTCTCGTAGGTGCTGGTCACGCCCCCCCTCGCTGGACTCACCCCCCCTCGCTGGTCTCGTAGGTGCTGGTCACGCCCCCCCCCTCCTGACTCGCCGTGAAGTAAACGGAGCTGGAGGTGGTGGAGTCGAGGCGCTCTCTGGGAACGTGAGGCCGACGTCTGCGGCTGCGCTGAGAGTCCTCCACCCCCTTTCTGCAGATATATGAGCACAGGGACAGGAGAGTAACACAGATATATGAGCACAGGGACAGGAGAGTAACACAGATATATGAGCACAGGGACAGGAGAGTAACACAGATATATGAGCACAGGGACAGGAGAGTAACACAGATATATGAGCACAGGGACAGGAGAGTAACACAGATATATGAGCACAGGGACAGGAGCAGATATATGAGCACAGGGACAGGAGCAGATATATGAGCACAGGGACAGGAGCAGATATATGAGCACAGGGACAGGAGCAGATATATGAGCACAGGGACAGGAGAAGGTAACACAGATATATGAGCACAGGGACAGGAGAAGGTAACGCAGATATGAGCACAGGGACAGGAGCAGATATGAGCACAGGGACAGGAGCAGATATATGAGCACAGGGACAGGAGAGTAACACAGATATATGAGCACAGGGACAGGAGAGTAACACAGATATATGAGCACAGGGACAGGAGAAGGTAACACAGATATATGAGCACAGGGACAGGAGAGTAACACAGATATATGAGCACAGGGACAGGAGAGTAACACAGATATATGAGCACAGGGACAGGAGAGTAACACAGATATATGAGCACAGGGACAGGAGAGTAACACAGATATATGAGCACAGGGACAGGAGAGTAACACAGATATATGAGCACAGGGACAGGAGCAGATATATGAGCACAGGGACAGGAGAGTAACACAGATATATGAGCACAGGGACAGGAGAGTAACACAGATATATGAGCACAGGGACAGGAGAGTAACACAGATATATGAGCACAGGGACAGGAGAGTAACACAGATATATGAGCACAGGGACAGGAGAGTAACACAGATATATGAGCACAGGGACAGGAGAGTAACACAGATATATGAGCACAGGGACAGGAGAGTAACACAGATATATGAGCACAGGGACAGGAGCAGATATATGAGCACAGGGACAGGAGCAGATATATGAGCACAGGGACAGGAGCAGATATATGAGCACAGGGACAGGAGCAGGTAACGCAGATATATGAGCACAGGGACAGGAGCAGATATATGAGCACAGGGACAGGAGCAGATATATGAGCACAGGGACAGGAGCAGATATATGAGCACAGGGACAGGAGAAGGTAACACAGATATATGAGCACAGGGACAGGAGAAGGTAACGCAGATATGAGCACAGGGACAGGAGCAGATATATGAGCACAGGGACAGGAGCAGATATATGAGCACAGGGACAGGAGCAGGTAACGCAGATATGAGCACAGGGACAGGAGCAGATATATGAGCACAGGGACAGGAGCAGATATATGAGCACAGGGACAGGAGCAGATATATGAGCACAGGGACAGGAGAGTAAC
Organism: Knipowitschia caucasica; assembly: GCA_964034765.1. Lineage (NCBI taxonomy): Eukaryota > Metazoa > Chordata > Actinopteri > Gobiiformes > Gobiidae > Knipowitschia > Knipowitschia caucasica. The sequence continues at coordinate 1,650,135 of OZ035839.1, forward strand.
ACAGATATATGAGCACAGGGACAGGAGCAGATATATGAGCACAGGGACAGGAGAGTAACACAGATATATGAGCACAGGGACAGGAGCAGATATATGAGCACAGGGACAGGAGAAGGTAACACAGATATGAGCACAGGGACAGGAGAAGGTAACGCAGATATATGAGCACAGGGACAGGAGAAGGTAACGCAGATATATGAGCACAGGGACAGGAGCAGATATATGAGCACAGGGACAGGAGCAGATATATGAGCACAGGGACAGGAGAGTAACACAGATATATGAGCACAGGGACAGGAGCAGATATATGAGCACAGGGACAGGAGCAGATATATGAGCACAGGGACAGGAGCAGATATGAGCACAGGGACAGGAGCAGATATATGAGCACAGGGACAGGAGCAGATATATGAGCACAGGGACAGGAGCAGATATATGAGCACAGGGACAGGAGCAGATATATGAGCACAGGGACAGGAGCAGATATATGAGCACAGGGACAGGAGCAGATATATGAGCACAGGGACAGGAGAGAGTAACACAGATATATGAGCACAGGGACAGGAGAAGGTAACGCAGATATATGAGCACAGGGACAGGAGAGTAACACAGATATATGAGCACAGGGACAGGAGAGTAACACAGATATATGAGCACAGGGACAGGAGAGTAACACAGATATATGAGCACAGGGACAGGAGAGTAACACAGATATATGAGCACAGGGACAGGAGCAGATATGAGCACAGGGACAGGAGCAGATATATGAGCACAGGGACAGGAGCAGATATATGAGCACAGGGACAGGAGCAGGTAACGCAGATATATGAGCACAGGGACAGGAGCAGATATATGAGCACAGGGACAGGAGCAGATATATGAGCACAGGGACAGGAGCAGATATATGAGCACAGGGACAGGAGAAGGTAACACAGATATATGAGCACAGGGACAGGAGAAGGTAACGCAGATATATGAGCACAGGGACAGGAGCAGATATATGAGCACAGGGACAGGAGCAGATATATGAGCACAGGGACAGGAGCAGGTAACGCAGATATATGAGCACAGGGACAGGAGCAGATATATGAGCACAGGGACAGGAGCAGATATATGAGCACAGGGACAGGAGCAGATATATGAGCACAGGGACAGGAGAGTAACACAGATATATGAGCACAGGGACAGGAGCAGATATATGAGCACAGGGACAGGAGAGTAACACAGATATATGAGCACAGGGACAGGAGCAGATATATGAGCACAGGGACAGGAGAAGGTAACACAGATATATGAGCACAGGGACAGGAGAAGGTAACGCAGATATATGAGCACAGGGACAGGAGCAGATATATGAGCACAGGGACAGGAGCAGATATATGAGCACAGGGACAGGAGCAGGTAACGCAGATATATGAGCACAGGGACAGGAGCAGATATATGAGCACAGGGACAGGAGCAGATATATGAGCACAGGGACAGGAGCAGATATATGAGCACAGGGACAGGAGAGTAACACAGATATATGAGCACAGGGACAGGAGCAGATATATGAGCACAGGGACAGGAGAGTAACACAGATATATGAGCACAGGGACAGGAGAAGGTAACGCAGATATATGAGCACAGGGACAGGAGAGTAACACAGATATATGAGCACAGGGACAGGAGAGTAACACAGATATATGAGCACAGGGACAGGAGAGTAACACAGATATATGAGCACAGGGACAGGAGCAGATATATGAGCACAGGGACAGGAGCAGATATATGAGCACAGGGACAGGAGCAGATATATGAGCACTGGGACAGGAGCAGATATATGAGCACAGGGACAGGAGCAGATATATGAGCACAGGGACAGGAGCAGATATATGAGCACAGGGACAGGAGAGTAACACAGATATATGAGCACAGGGACAGGAGAAGGTAACGCAGATATAGTAGCACAGGGACAGGAGAAGGTAACGCAGATATAGTAGCACAGGGACAGGAGAAGGTAACGCAGATATAGTAGCACAGGGACAGGAGAATGTAAAGCAGATATAGTAGCACAGGGACAGGAGAATGTAAAGCAGATATAGTAGCACAGGGACAGGAGAAGGTAACGCAGATATAGTAGCACAGGAACAGGAGAATGTAAAGCAGATATAGTAGCACAGGGACAGGAGAGTAACGCAGATATAGTAGCACAGGGACAGGAGAATGTAAAGCAGTTCTGGTCCCGCTGAGGCCTCACTTGACGTCCTGGATGATCTGCAGAGCGATGTCCTGGAGCCCCCCTCTCAGCTCAGCCACCTCCGAGCGCAGAGAGGTGACACAGCACAGGACCTGGTCCAGCTGCTGCCTCAGCGCCACCTGCTGGTCTGGAGACAGGCCCTGGACCACAGCCTCCACAGCAGCGAGGGCCTGCTGCTGCGCTTCCATCTCTGCAGCACACACATGTACACAGTGTTAGTCTGTTCTGGAGCTCTGGGCTTCAGCAGGTCATGGGGGTGATCGGTCCCAAGCTCAACATATTGTAAGGTCATAAAGAACTGAAGAAGAAGACAAAAAATCTAAGAAGTTCAGTCAAATTCATGAATGTAATGTACACTTAACTTTGTCTCTAAAAAGTAAGTAAATACTAAACTGACTGAGGCTCTTAAAGGTCACTCTAGTTATTGTATGAAGTGCTGGAGCAGCAGCATCACAGAGAGGGAAGAAGCTGGAACATCAGGAAGTCCAGCTCTGTCCTAGGCTGTTCCCTGGACACAGTGCAGCAGGTGGGGGACAGGAGGGTCCTGGACAAACTAACATCGCCCCCTGCAGGACACTGTCTGTTCTGGAGGGCAGTTTCAGTGACAGACTTATTCACCCGCAGTGTATGAAGGAGAGGCCCTGCTGCTGTATGTGTAGTGATTATATTAATATTTAAAGACTATGGTAATAACAGATGCATGGTCCTCACCCTGAGCCTCCAGCCCGTCCATCAGCCTCCTCTCCCCTGTCACCTCCTCCTCCGCTGGAGCTGAAAGAGCCGGGCACCTCCTCCTCATCCCCCGGTAAATGATGAGCGCCAACAGCCCCAGACCCGCCGTGGCTCCCACTGCGAGCCCGACCAGCCCGCTCCTCCCGAGGGCACGGTGCATGTCTCCGTGTGTCTGCTCCTCTGCTCCTCCTCTGCTCCTCTCTCTCCTCCTCTGCTCCTCCTCTGCTCCTCTCCTCTGCTCCTCTCCTCCTCCTCTGCTCCTCCTCTGCTCCTCTCCTCTCCTCCTCCTCTGCTCCTCCTCTGCTCCTCTCCTCTCCTCCTCCTCTGCTCCTCTCCTCTGCTCCTCTCCTCCTCCTCTGCTCCTCCTCTGCTCCTCTCCTCTCCTCCTCCTCTGCTCCTCCTCTGCTCCTCTCCTCTCCTCCTCCTCTGCTCCTCTGCTCCTCTGCTCCTCCTCCTCCTCTCCTCCTCTGCTCCTCTGCTCCTCTGCTCCTCTCCTCTCCTCCTCCTCTGCTCCTCTGCTCCTCTGCTCCTCCTCTGGGACCAGCACAACCCCCTGAACAACACAGCTGTTTGTTCCGTGGGTCTAGTCCGATACGATCATAGATCCATGGTTCAGTCCGATACGATCATAGATCCATGGTTCAGTCCGATACGATCATAGATCCATGGTTCAGTCCGATCAGTCGTGATAACATGTGCAGCATTAGCCTCTGGATGCTACATGAAGCTAACGGCAACAACGACTTCCGGTCGGACTGGTTTCAAATGTTCCAAACCGGAACATTTCAAAATAAACGTGTCTGTATGTTGGCTGGGTATGCGCTCTCCGAGCACACGTTCAAGTTATTATTAGTATTTCCATAAAGAATTATAATATAGTATCTACCAGTTTATTATTATTTTTAATAATAATAATGATGATAATAATAATAATAATGATAATAAATAATTTTAATTACAGCACATTAAGACACTAAAATATTCTTCATATGACTCTTTCACGTCACCTGAAGTTCTCCTACGGGGATCAATAATTCTATTTATTTACTACAGCCACAGCTGCCCTGGGGCACACAGACTGGACCAGTATCTGCTTACACCACACTTGGCAACATGTGTGAAGTGTCTTGTACAGTTTGGCACTTTACACTGTCCCCACTGTGGCACCAGGTGTTCCCAAATGTCTCCCATCACAGTACAAACCAGTCCTTGTCCTTCTTAGCTTCATAGGTCTGATGGGATCTTGCTTTCACGTACCCCCTTGGAGATAGGGCAAGGAGCTCGGAGTAGAGCTGCTGCCTCTCCACTAACCAGCTGAGGTGGCTCGGCCTCTGTTACACACAAGTCTCATGTGATCAGTGCTTTTACACCTGGCACTTTCCTTCTTTGATGTAACTTTGAGATGTTTTTATTCAGTTGTAAATAACTGATCGAACCAAGACCGATGCTTGTCGTGGGCTTCTCTTGTTTTCTTGTTTTTATTATTTTGTGTAAATCCTTTTGACGTAAACAGCTGCACTTGAGCCAAACCCACACATATCGTTTCCCTTTATCTTGGTTTTAGAACATCTCCTTCTCCTCCGACATTCCTCTGTGTGAACCAACTCAGAGAAAGTTACTGTTGTGCTCCTTAATATCGTCTGATCAGGCAGAAAGAACCAGGAGCAGGAGTTTCATCAGAAGGAAGAAGGAGTCTCACATAATTCACTCTTCAACAATCGACCAAAACAATCTGTTTTTCCTCGATCTTAGACGTCATCGCTTTTTTATTATATTTTTTATTTCAGACCAAACAGTCAAAATGTGTTCTAACAACATACAAACATAACACACAGACAATGAAAGGTCCAAGATTAGATTCACAACAACAACATCAAATCACTTTATTTAAAAACAAATCATTTAAAAATAATAAAAATGTGAATAACCCTGAATAATGTGTAACGGACGATGACGGTTCTTTTCTAGAAATTAAACTTAAGAAAAAATGAAATGCTCTGTTTTCACCTTAAATCGGTTTAATATGAAAGTATCAGTTTGTTTCTGTGTAAAAAGAATCTCTGAATCAAATGTGGATCTGAAAATAACAAACTTAATTCAAATCATCACGTTATATAAATAAACTTGACTAATTTAACAACTTCTATCGAACAGAAAAGGGATTTGAACCCATGAAAAACATTACACATGTTCTGCCTTTTCTCTTCTGAGACTTCTCTCTCTCTTCTCCTCTGACAATGTTTAAAACCAGGTTAAAGACAGTTCTGTTTAGCTGTGCTACAACTGAGGGATTTTATATTTGTATCTTTCTTTTTAATGTTCTGTGATTATTTATGATTTTAATGCTTTCTTGTTTTGTTCAGCACTTTGAATTGCCTTGTGTATGAATTGTGCTATATAAATAAACTTGCCTTGCCTTGCCTTGCCTTACCTTTACCTGTGGGTTAGAGGATAGAACAACGGTCAGAACAGGGTCTTTATGAGTGGAGTTTGCATGTTCTCCCTGTGTCTGCATAGGTTTCCTCCAGGTGCTCCGGCTTCCCCTACCACTAAAAACATGTACAGTAGGTCTGCGCCTCCTGTTCTGGCCCCTCCCATCTCTGAGTGGAGCCCAAAAAAACCCCATTGTAAACCGCTTTGACTCTGGTCTGTGAAAGGCGCTATATAAATAAACATGACTCACTTATATCGTACAAGGGAAACTGAAGCTGCTGTTTCAGGTGTCGGTGAATCATGCAGTCGGACTGGTCTGAAACGTTTAATCACACACAGAGACAAAGCACGTCCAGATTTATTATTCACTTCAATGTTGTTGCCAGAAGTAACAGGTTTGTTAAAATATAATTACAATTATTTTGATTATCTATAATATATTAAACACAAGTCGTCAGATTGTCCTAATTTCAGTCTTAAAGATTCTTGTTTATTTGCACAGAAGCGTAAAGTAGGTAAAGGTCAAAACATATTTACAGTTTACTGAGAAAAAGTCACTTCAACTGTTCAGATTCATTTATTCTTGTATCGCCCTAAATGTCAATAGTAGTGATTGTGGAGGACAAAGTTGTCGATTTGCCAACAACAGATCAGAGAATCAGGAAATGCAGTGATAAAAACACAGAGACATTGGTCCAAACGGAGCAGGATCATTCATGTTAACTGTCCATCACGTTACTGACCCGGCATTGCCCTGCTTAGCTTTTTGAGGTCTGACAGGATCTGGCTTTCACCTTCCTGCTTCAGATAAATTGTAGAGTTTCCCAGTATTTTAAAACAACCAGCACCAAACTGATTGAAAGCGCTGGAATATTGTCAAATAACTTTTTAAAATGAGTTTCAAACGGATCCATTTGAAACACAAAAAGACAAACTCAAAACAACAGAATTCATTCAAACAGAGACAGAGACACAGGTCTGACAGAGGCCGGCCCCCTGGAGCTCCTGACCCGCCCCCTGGAGCTCCTGAGCCCGCCCCCTGGAGCTCCTGAGCCCGCCCCCTGGAGCTCCTGACCCGCCCTCTGGAGCTCCTGACCCGCCCACTGGAGCTCCTGAGCCCGCCCCCTGGAGCTCCTGAGCCCGCCCCCTGGAGCTCCTGAGCCCGCCCCTCAGAGCTGATAATCGGCCTGCTCTGGTCACGGCCCCCCTCAGAGCCGCGGCGCTGCTGGAGCTGAAGATGGCGGAACAAGTCTGTCCTCTTTTCCACAATTCTGGACTTTTCCACCGACGAATATCACCGTGAACTCGTTCCATCGCGGGAGGCTCGTTTTTAAGAGTCATATTTAAAAAAAAGTAAAGAAGAAATGTCCCGAGGCTGAGGTGCAGAATGAGCATGCGCAGCGCAGGTGAGACAAGTGCACGTCTCTGCGGCAGACGTAGAAAGTGGATTTTAGCTCTTTATTCCCTCTAAAAGTGCATGCATGTAACTAACGTGGTCTCGCTTCGTGTGATTGTCAAACTGTACATTCTCCTGATACTTGTGGCTGTGTGTGTTGCAGACGTGTGGCTCCAGCAGCAGCAGCAGCAGGACCGGGAGCAGCAGGACCGGGAGCAGCAGGACCGGGAGCAGCAGCACCGGGAGCAGCAGGACCGGGAGCAGCAACACCGGGAGCCTGCAGCCAAAGTCCCCGCGGATCACGTCCTATTCTCCGGAGCGATATTATTCCCTGGTAGGTACCTTGTTGCATGATTCAAAAAAGTTTAACTAAAGTGGATGAAAACCTGGAGCACGCATGCGCAGAAAGGCAGCCACTGTGTCTTATTAAGCTGTGCAGGGCCGCATCTAGCGAAAACCCAGACGGGGCGTTTGTGATGGGACCCGAAGATTTATTTATTTATTTGAATTTAGGACCGTACATATTAATCATTGTGTCTGCAAACAGCGTCAACATAAATATGCTGGAATTAGCACGTTAGCTAAATTGCATCGGTTGTCCTAAGGCAGGTAAGAAACACACAAACACAGTTAGGTAAAAGTACAAACAATAAGTCGACCTCAAGATAAAGAATTTAAAAAAGGAGATATTTTTCATTCTCTCCACACGGGAAGCGAGACCAGAAAACACTGAACCATCAAAGCCAACACTCTCCAATCTCTCTCTCATTACATTCAGACCTATTGTACATGTTTTTAGTGGTAGGGGATACCGGAGCACCTGAAGGAAACCTACGCTGACACGGGGAGAAAATGCAAACTCCAATCAGAAAGGCCCTGTTCCTACCCGGATTTTAACCCAGGACCTTCTTGCTGAGAAGCGAGAGTGCCAATAGACGTAAGCCAATTGGAGCCAGAGCGAGTTAGAGCAAATCTTCATCCATGAGCACTTCCCTATTGGCCTTCATTGACCTGGCGTGTTTGCATTGTCCATCTACAGTCTGTAAAACCCAGTATTTATTTTGTGATTCATAGCAATTTTTGTAATGTCTCTCGCTTGCTTCTCCTTCACACAGCAAGGGTGAATTAGTCTGTCACTGAAGCTGCTCTCGCTTCATCCCGGCGTTTTCCTTCTGCTTCTGTGGCTTCCAGGTGCCTTCGACCAGCGGGGGTGTCCTCTGGTGGTGTTCCCGGTGGAAGCACAGTCCGGACTCTCCACGGTCCTCAGTAAAGCGGAGGTGGTGGACTTCATAACCTTCTGTCTCTCGCAGCATCAGTGAGTGTCCGACCAGAGTCTTCGTGGAATCTTCTTCTACAAGTTACAAGTGTGTTCTTCTGTCGACAGTAAAACAAAGAGGAGCCGTTTGGTTTCTGTCGTGGCCGATCTGAGAGAAGCGTCTGCATCTTCCACTCGCTTCATCGCCGAGACGCTGCTCCTGCTCGAGGTAGGACCAGGAAGGGTTTGGCTCAGGCCCAGATTTCAAAACCCCGGTCCCAGAGCCAAGTTTGAGACCTCTGTCAATGTATTAAAACAGCAATATGTAAGATTTTCATCATTAAAGGGCCCTAGTTTGTCGTCATTAAAGGGCCCTAGTTTGTCGTCATTAAAGGGCCCTAGTCTGTCGTCATTAAGTGGCCCAATTAAAGTGCATAAGAGTGGACAGTCTGAGAGATGTCGTCGTAGTGTTGGCCTTAATGCAGAAGAAGCGGACTTGAATCTAAGCTAGCTGGGGTCAATATTTCTTCTATTGGAGGATTTCTTCTGAGGTGTTAGCTTAGCGATGTAGCCGAGGCAAATGTGTTGCTAAGATGGTTGCTAAGGAGAGCTGTAGTTTCCCAAATGAAGGCATCTGATTAATCAACCCTTATTTGGCTCAAATCTGGATTTTGGCCAGGATCATGGAGAGCACTAAAGCATATTTTTTGAAGCCGAAATGGGTCACAAACTGTTGAGCTGGAAGAGTTCTCATAAGTCGATGGGAGCAGAGGAAGCTGGAGCAAAACTTGGCACTTGGATAGACATTTTTAGAGTTTTTGTGGCGCTCTTTTTGTCTCCTGGGCGTGTACTTTCTCATTTCACTTCTTGACTGTTTTGCGTTTGGGGAAAAATGTGGCCGGTGTGGTTTGAGTGGACGGTGGAGGTGGGAACGACTCCTGCGGCTTCACTGTGTTTGCCCAAAAGTCGTTTCCTCTGCAGTCATTAATCCTCTACTTCCACACTACATTCTACAAGTGTCTGCCTGGCCTGAAGAACAACTTTTTATTGCATAACCATTGTTCAGTTGTTAATGCGGCGCCTGTTCCTGGTCAAAGCGCTAAAGGCGGTCGTAGAGCAGCTGATCAGGAGGTTGTAATCACATGAATATTCTACTGTTTCTGCACATTTAATATTAGCCAGAGCTTAGCCATACAACACCAGGTGGGTCTGACTATATGGGACATGCACTCGCTCATGGTTGCATTTGAGTTTCAGTGGTTTGTGATGTAGTCAGTTAGCTAGTCTGTGTGTGTAACTTAGAATTAAACCGGTTTTGGATTCATGCGAAACTGAACGGTACATTGGTACAGGTAGAAATATGTAGGAAAGACTTCTTTATTTTGCTAAAGCTAGAGATGTTATGTTAGCATTGAGTTATTGCTCATTTATCTTGTGGGATGAGTAAAGTATCTCTATCTTAGTTTTCTGAAAAGCCAGATATATTTTAGTGCTAAACCTTTCCTGTTCCTTGAGCATATTCTTTACAATGTACTGACGATAACACGTTTTTTGACAAATTTCCATAATAAATGTATCAGTTTTTGCTAATGATCTCCTCGGCTGTTCTGATTGTTTTTGTTTTATCGTTCCAGCAACAGAAAAGCGTTCACAGTGCTTATATAATTCAGCCGAAGAAAAAAGATGTGCTTCGTCTGTTGTGCAAACTGTGGGGCCAGTCCAAACCTCAGGCTTTTAAGGTAAATATAATCTATTCAAATGGTGAAAAGATGTAGATTTACCGCTCAATCTTTGTCCCCTACCTCGGGTTGTGAGCTTTGACCGAAAGGAGAGGGTGAGGAGCTCAGTCACACGGCAGGAGCTCGGAGTAGAGCCGCTGCTTCTTCCCGTTGAGAGGAGCCAGTTGTGGCGGCTCTAGCATCTGTTTGTCTCCTGGACGTCTCTCTGGGGGAAGCGATCCAGGCGTTTACCCCAGAAGGAGACCAGGGGAAGACCTAGAAATGTTGGTGGGCCTGTGTCTCAGTGAGGCCTGGGAACGTGTGTGTGTGTGTGTGGAGAGAAGTGTGTGTGTCTCTGCTTAGACTGCCGCCACCACACACTGTAACGGTTCTTTTTGTGATTTCCAGAAAGTTCTCCTCAAAGACGTCTTTGAACTGGCAAACTATGTCGACCGGAGTCAGCTGACGCCGTCGCTGGGAGGATACTTTGTTTACTCTCACCAGAGCTGGGCCGCCTTCACCAAGGTCTGTCTCACTCAGCCACAGGAACGATCACAGACAGTACTCTACAGCAGACCCAGGACGGGCCCCAGGACGGGCCCCAGCTCTATCGGCCCCTTACACATGAGGATGTGTGGGTTAAGGACAAGTACTTAAAGCTTGGCTAGGAGTGATGCTATTCACCTCATGTTAGGTCTCTGTGTCTCTGTGTGTGTCTGTGTGTGTGTGTGTCTGTCTGTCTGTGTCTCTGTGTGTGTGTCTGTCTGTCTGTCTGTGTCTCTGTGTGTGTGTCTGTCTGTCTTTGTCTGTGTGTCTATGTGTGTGTCTGTCTGTCTTTGTCTGTGTCTCTGTGTGTGTGTGTCTGTGTGTCTTTGTCTGTCTCTGTGTGTGTCTGTCTGTGTCTCTGTGTGTCTGTCTCTGTGTGTGTGTCTGTCGGTCTCTCTCTCTCTGTGTCTGTGTGTGTGTGTGTCTGTCGGTCTCTCTGTGTGTGTGTGTGTCTGTCGGTCTCTCTCTGTGTGTGTGTGTCTGTCGGTCTCTCTCTGTGTGTGTGTGTGTCTGTCGGTCTCTCTCTGTGTGTGTGTGTCTGTCGGTCTCTCTCTGTGTGTGTGTGTGTCTGTCGGTCTCTCTCTGTGTGTGTGTGTGTGTGTGTCTGTCGGTCTCTCTCTCTGTGTGTGTGTGTGTCTGTCTGTCTCTCTCTGTGTGTGTGTGTGTGTGTGTCTCTCTCTGTGTGTGTGTGTGTGTGTGTGTGTGTCTCTCTCTCTGTGTGTGTGTGTGTGTCTGTCGGTCTCTCTCTCCGTTTGTGTGTGTGTGTGTCTGTGTCTGTCTGTCGGTCTCTCTCTGTGTGTGTGTGTGTGTCGGCTCTCTCTCTGTGTGTGTGTGTGTGTCTGTCGGTCTCTCTCTGTCTCTGTCTGTGTCTCTCTCTGTGTGTGTGTGTGTCTGTCGGTCTCTCTCTGTGTGTGTGTGTGTGTCGGTCTCTCTCTCTCTGTGTGTGTGTGTGTGTGTGTGTGTGTCTGTCGGTCTCTCTCTCTGTGTGTGTGTGTGTGTGTGTGTGTGTGTGTCTGTCGGTCTCTGTGTGTGACTCCAGGATTACTCTCACTCACTCACTTTGTCTCATTGGAGAATCTAGTTTTAAGTCACAATGTGCTCAAACTAAGATAAAAACCACTCGACTCAAGTGATTATTACCTCATAATGTATTTTTTGCAGTGTAAAACCTCCATCTTACATTTGTCTGATATAGAAAAAACAAATAACTATTTTCCTACTTTTCTTTTAGTTCTGTTACTGATTTGTTGCACTCTCTACAAAGTTACAGGACTTCACTTTTTGTCTATTTTTCTCAAACTGCAGTCATTTTTATGCAGTAATACAAAGATTCTCTATGGCCCGTCGGAGGAATCCACAAGAATACAGTGGACTTCATGATATATATATATAAAAAATTATGAAGTCTGTTTTTGTTGGTTTACCATCTTTAAGCAAACTACTGTAGTCGTGCCTTTTGGCCTCGCACCTCTCCTCCTCTCCTTGTGTTTGGAGTTTCCGCTCTGACCTTTGTCCTCGCGGCTCATTCAGAATGCATTTGCGATGGTTGCGTCATCCGTTTCCTTGGTGAGGCTTGTGTAAGTGCGGGGCCCATTAGCGACTGAAAGGAGGCCCTCTGTCTGCGGTTCAGCCTCTGGTCCGCTCTGTCGCCGCTCATTAACATACTATGGCTTCACAGAGCTGTCGGCCGAGCTCTGTAAACATGACCGCGTTATTCCCCAAAGAATGTCTGCGGCACAGATCCCACAGTGAGATCTTTCACCGTCAATTTAATTTATTCTTGTATATCCCTAAATCACAGATCAGAGAATCGACAGTTCTATTCTGTGCCTTTAACATTGTGTGTGTTTTTACTGTATTGTAAAGCGTCCTTGGGTGTCATTGCCATGAAATAAAACTAATTATTATTATTACTAGTATTTTATATAGATTTTTAGCAGGTTTTTCACGCTTTATGCACAGAAAAATATAAACAGATTATTCCTGTTTTTCTTGAGCACAAGACATAATATTGTCCATTTACAATGAACACAGATTATCCTTTTGGACAGACTTTTAGGCCGGTCACAAAACTGGTTCTTTTTGCTGTTGAACAGATCCTCAGGCACAGAACACACATCAGAGGTTTGTTATTATTAGTTATTAGTTACTCCCTGTATCTGCAGCCTGGGCGCCTTATTTGTATATTGTATAAAAGTACAATAGTAGTTTGGCGTGCTCTAATGACAGCATGACGGCTGGATGTTTTTATTAGGCCCGAGCCCCGAACGGGGTAAGGGCCTATTGCTTTCACAATGGTGAAAACAAATGGTGGCGGTGCGTGACGGACGCGTCAGCGCCCGTCACTCACCAAATTGTGACGGTTGCGTGCCTCCTCGGCCGTTTCACCGATTCGCCTCAAAATCGCTCCACATCATCTCAACACATGTACCTTCAAAATGACCTCAGGGATTTTTGATCAGTGCAACATTGTTCGAGCAGCGGAGCGGGAAATTGTGACCTTTTTTTGGCCGTTTTTGACAACATTAAATTTGCTCCCGTTTGCACAAACAAAGTCTGATTTTCACAAAACTTTAATACATTGTTCAACTCTAGGGTCTAGGTCATTTGAAAGTTAAATGATTCAAATTGACACATTAGCGCCCCCTACAGACTATTTCAAAGTTTTTAATGGGCATTTTCAAATTTATTTTTTTCAAAATTTTTGAAATTTTGCACATACATCTGTTTTGCCGTTTTGATTCAAAAAGTCAATTGGGTCCAAGGCTTATTTTTTACCCTGTTGCCGTGGCGACGACAAACGCTCCCCATTAATTGCAAATGTACACCTCACACAAACATCAAACCAGCCTCGGCCGTTTCACCGATTCGCCTCAAAATCGCTCCAGATCATCTCAACACATGTACCATCAAAATGACTTCAGGGAATTTCGATCAGTGAAACGTTGTTTGAGCAGCGCAGCGGCAAAAAGTGAGGGTTTTTTTGGCCGTTTTTGACAACATTATTTTTTTTCCCGTTTGCACAAACAAAGTCTGATTTGCATTAAACTTGAATTCATTGTTCAACTCCAGGGTTTAGGTCAGGTGAATGTGAATTTTTTTTAATTGGCCCATTAGCGCCCCCTACAGACTGAAGCAAAGTTTACATGGGGAGCCATACCAGCTCTACTTATAATATTCATTACAATTTGACTAGCATTCTTCTATGACTACGGGAACAAATCATCACACGGCAGTGCCACCTCCTTTGCGCGGTGCTGCGTGGTACGGTGTGGTGCAGCGTAGTGCAGGGCGTTGTGGAGCGGCGCGTTGCGGCTTGGTGTGATTCGGGACTGCGTGGTGTAGGACGGGGTGGCTTGGTGCGGGGTGGCTTGGTGCGGGGTGGCTTGGTGCGGGGTGGCTTGGTGCGGGGCGGCGTGGCACGGGGTGGTGCGCGCGGTGCGGGGAGTGCGCGCGGTGCAGGGAGTCGCGCGGTGCGGCGAGGGCCGTTCGACGCCGCTTGCGGCTTTAATTATACTTGTTCTAGCCCAGGAAAACCTGGGAAAGAACAAGTTTGCTGTTGTTTGATGTCATATTTGACCCACTGAACATGCACGAAAACTTACAAAATTTTGCCACAAGTTCTGTTCTTGCAAACACTTTATTAATTTTGTGTTCCCTAGTAAGAGACTTCAAATTTGAAGTTGTAGGGGGCGCAATTGTAGTCTAATAAAGCCACCATTTGCACATACAAAGTCCGATTTGCACCAAATTTGAATTGGTTGTTCAACTTTTGGGTTTGGGTAAACTGAAAGTGTAAAACATCAAATTGAGGCATTAGCGCCCCCTACACAATGTCATTTTCACACATGTTGGTTGGAAAGCGACTCCTCCTCGGCCTTTTCACTGATTTGCCTTAAAATCGCTCCACATCGTCTAAACACATGTACCATCATTTTGATTTCAGCGATTTTTGATCAGTGAAACGTTGTTTGAGTAGCGAAGCGCCAAAAAGTGGCGTTTTTTTTTTAGTTTTTGAGTATAGAAAAATTACTTCCGTTTACTCAAACAAAGTCCGATTTGCACAAAACTTGTTTTCATGGTTAAACTCTAGGGTGTAGGTCATTTGAAAGTGAAATAATTAAAATGCCAGAACAGCGCCCCCTACAACAGCCAATTTAATACTCCTATGAGAGTTTTGGAGTTCAAGTTTGCCGTAGAGCCATGAAATTTGGTACACATATTCCTCAAGGTAAGACATGAAAAAAATGTTATTATGGCCCCGCCCTCTGACAGACAGGGAGCCCATAAATTTCACTGCAAAATGGATAAACGAACAACAATAATTTTCACACATGTCGTTTGGGAAGCGACTCCTCCTCGGCCGTTTCACAGATTCGCCTGAAAATCGCTCCACATCATTTCAACACATTTACCTTCAAAATGACTTCAGGGAATTTTTATCAGGGAAACGATGTTCGAGCAGTGGAGCGGCAAATAGTGACCTTTTTTGACGATAGAAAAATACCTCTCGTTTGCACAAACAAAGTTTGATTTGTACTAAACTTGACCCAGTTGTTCTACTCCTGGGCCTGGGTCACCTGAAGGTGTAAAATATTACATTGGCTCTTTAGCGCCCCCTACATACCGAGCTAAAGCTTTACATGGGGAGCCAAACCAACGGATCAATATCACATACATTGGTCTATGGCTATGGTAGCAAATCATGGCGCGGCGGCGCCACCTGCGGAGCGGCGAGTCACGCGGGGAGTCACGGGGAGGGGAATTGCGGGTTGCGGCGAGTTGCGCGGTACGGGGAATTGTAGCGGTGCGGGGAGTCGTAGTGCTGCGGGGAGTCGTAGTGGAGCGGAGAGTCGTAGCGGAGCGGGGAGTCATAGCGGCGCGCGGTGCGGGGAGTCGTAGCGGTGCGGGGATTCGTAGCGGTGCGGGGAGTCGTAGCGGTGCGGGGAGTCGTAGCGGTGCGGGGAGTCGTAGCGGTGCGGGGAGATGCAGCGGTGCGGGGAGTCGTAGCGGTGCGCAGTGCGGGGAGTTGTAGCGGAGCGCAGTGCGGGGAGTCGTAGCGGAGCGCAGTGCGGGGAGTCGTAGCGGACTGGGGAGTCGTAGCGGAGCGGGGAGTCGTAGCAGAGCGGGGAGTCGTAGCGGATCGGCAAGGCGCGTGGTGCGGGGTGTCGCGCGGTGTGGCGAGGGCCGTTCGACGCCGCTTGCGGCTTTAATTAGGCCCGAGCCCCGAACGGGGTAAGGGCCTATTGCTTTCACAATGGTGAAAACAAATGGTGGCGGTGCGTGACGGACGCGTCAGCGCCCGTCACTCACCAAAACGTGACAGTTGCGTGCGTAAACTCAAAAGCTTTAAAATGATGAATCACATGCCATTGAAACCTATATTGTTTTTGCTCGAGACAAGTCACAAAAAATTCCTTTTTTATTTATTTATTTATTTCTTTCTTTCTTTCTTTTTTCTTCTGCACTTTGAGCCTTAATTTGACCCCCTGAACATGCATGAAAAGTTGTTAATTTTGGCCCAAAAATCAGACCTGGTGAAAAATTTCATATAATGGTGTTTATTTTTATGGGACTCAAAAAATGACAGAACAGCGCCACCTACAACAGCCAAAATAATACCCCTATGGGACTTTTCGGAGGTCAAGTTTGTCGTAGAAACATGAGATTTGGTACACATGTTCCTCAAGTCAAGACAAGAAAAAAATATTATTATTGCCCCGCCCTCTGACAAACAGGAAGCCCATAAATTTCACTGCAAAATGGAAAAATGAACAGCAAAAGTTTTCATACATGTCGGTTGGAAAGCGACTCCTCCTCGGCCGTTTCACTGATTCGCCTCAAAATCGCTCCACATCATCTCAACACATGTACCTTCAAAATGACCTCAGGGATTTTTGATCAGTGAAACATTGTTTGAGCAGCGGAGCGGCAAAATGTGACATTTTTTTGGCCGTTTTTGACAACATTAAATTTGCTCCCGTTTGCACAAACAAAGTCTGATTTGCACAAAACTTGAATACATTGTTCAACTCTAGGGTCTAGGTCGTTTGAAGGTGAATTAATTCAAATTGACACATTAGCGCCCCCTACAGACTATTTCAAAGTTTTAGATGGGCATTTTCAAATTTAGTTTTTTCAAAATGTTTGACATTTTGCACATAAATCTGTTTTGTCCTCTTGATTCAAAAAGTCAATTGGGTCCAAGGCTTATTTTTTACCCTGTTGCCGTGGCGACGACAAACGCTCCCCATTATTGCAAATGTACACCTCACAAAAACATCAAACCAGCCTCGGCCGTTTCACCGATTCGCCTCAAAATCGCTCCACATCATCTCAACACATGTACCATCGAAATGACTTCAGGGAATTTTGATCAGTGAAACGTTGTTTGAGTAGCAGAGCGCCAAAAAGTGCCGTATTTTTTTTCAGTTGTTGACAATAGAAACATTGCTTCCGTTTGCACAAACAAAGTCTGATTTGCACAAAACTTGAATCCATGGTTCAACTCTTGGGTCTAGGTCATTTGAAAGTAAAAATTTTGAAATTGGCTCTATAGCGCCACCTACAACAGCCAATTTAAAAATGCCTATGGGAGGGGTTTGAGGTCAAAATTGTCGTAGAGCCATGTAATTTGGTACACATATTCCTCAAGTCAAGACATGGAAAAAATGTTATTATGGCTAAGCCCTCTGACAAACAGGAAGCCCATACATTTCATTGCAAAATGTAAAAATGAAAACCAATCATTTTCATACATGTCGGTTGGAAAGCGACTCCTCCCCGACCGTTTCACCGATTGGCCTCAAAATTGCTCCAAATTATTTCAACACATTTATCTTCAAAATGACCTCAGGGAATTTTGATCAGTGAAACGTTGTTTGAGCAGCGGAGCGGCAAAATGGGAAGTTTTTTTCTGCCGTTTTTGACAACATAAATTTTTTTCCCGTTTGCACATACAAAGTCTGATTTGCATCAAACTTGAATCCATTGTTCAACTCCAGGGTTTAGGTCAGGTGAAAGTGAAATATTTTAAATTGGCCCATTAGCGCCCCCTACAGACTGATTCAAAGTTTACATGGGGAGCCAAACCAGCTCTACTTATCATATTCATTACAATTTGACTAAGTTCTTCTATGCCTACGGGAACCAATCATCACACGGCGGCGCCACCTCCTATGCGCGGTGCTGCGTGGTACGGTGTGGTGCGGCGTAGTGCGGGGCGTTGTGGAGCGGTGCGTTGCGGCTTGGTGCGGGGCGGCTTGGTGCGGGGCGGCGTGATGCGGGACGGCGTGGTGCGGGGTGGCTTGGTGCGGGGTGGCTTGGTGCGGGGTGGCTTGGTGCGGGGTGGTGCGCGCGGTGCGGCGAGGGCCGTTCGACGCCGCTTGCGGCTTTAATTTATTTCTTTCTTTCTTTTTTCTTCTGCACTTTGAGCCTTAATTTGACCCCCTGAACATGCATGAAAAGTTGTTAATTTTGGCCCAAAAATCAGACCTGGCGAAAAATTTGATATTTTGGTGTTTATTTTTATGGGACTCAAAAAATGACAGAACAGCGCCACCTACAACAGCCAAAATAATACCCCTATGGGACTTTTCGGAGGTCAAGTTTGTCGTAGAAACATGAAATTTGGTACACATGTTTCTCAAGTCAAGACAAGAAAAAAATATTATTATGGCCCCGCCCCCTGACAAACAGGAAGCCCATAAATTTCACTGCAAAATGGAAAAATGAACTGCAAAAGTTTTCATACATGTCGGTTGGAAAGCGACTCCTCCTCGGCCGTTTCACCGATTCGCCTCAAAATCGCTCCACATCATCTCAACACATGTACCTTCAAAATGACCTCAGGGATTTTTGATTAGTGAAACATTGTTTTAGCAGCGGAGCGGCAAAATGTGACCTTTTTTTGGCCGTTTTTGACAGCATAAAATTTGCTCCCGTTTGCACAAACAAACTCTGTATAGCACAAAACTTTAATACATTGTTCAACTCTAGGGTCTAGGTCGTTTGAAGGTGAATTAATTCAAATTGACACATTAGCGCCCCCTACAGACTATTTCAAAGTTTTAGATGGGCATTTTCAAATTTAGTTTTTTCAAAATGTTTGAAATTTTGCACATACATCTGTTTTGCCCTCTTGATTCAAAAAGTCAATTGGGCCCAAGGCTTATTTTATACCCTGTTGCCGTGGCGACGAGAAACGCTCCCCATTCATTGCAAATGTACACCTCACACAAACATCAAACCAGCCTCGGCCGTTTCACCGATTCGCCTCAAAATCGCTCCACATTATCTCAACATATGTACCATCAAAATGACTTCAGGGAATTTTGATCAGTGAAACGTTGTTTGAGCAGCAGAGCGCCAAAAAGTGGCGTATTTTTTTTCAGTTTTTGACAATAGAAAAATTGTTTACGTTTGCACAAACAAAGTGTGATTGGCACAAAACTTGAATCCATGGTTTAACTCTTGGGTCTAGGTCAAATGAAAGTTCAAATTTTGAAATTGGCTCTATAGCGCCACCTACAACAGCCAATTTAAAAATGCCTATGGGAGGGGTTCAAGGTCAAAATTGCCGTAGAACCATGTAATTTGGTACACATGTTCCTCAAGTCAAGACATGGAAAAAATGTTATAATGGCTAATCCCTCTGACAAACAGGAAGCTCATAAATTTCACTGCAAAATGGAAAAATGAACAGCAAAAGTTTTCATACATGTCGGTTGGAAAGCGACTCCTCCTCGGCCGTTTCACCGATTCGCCTCAAAATCGCTCCACATCATCTCAACACATGTACCTTCAAAATGACCTCAGGGATTTTTGATCAGTGAAACATTGTTTGAGCAGTGGAGCGGAAAAATGTGACCTTTTTTTGGCCGTTTTTGACATTAAATTTGCTCCCGTTTGCACAAACAAAGTCTGATTTGCACAAAACTTTAATACATTGTTCAACTCTACGGTCTAAGTCGTTTGAAGGTGAATTAATTCAAATTGACACATTAGCGCCCCCTACAGACTATTTCAAAGTTTTAGATGGGCATTTTCAAATTTAGTTTTTTCAAAATGTTTGAAATTTTGCACATGAATCCGTTTTTCCCTCTTGATTCAAAAAGTCAATAGGGTCCAAGGCTTATTTTTTACCCTGTTGCCGTGGCGACGAGAAACGCTCCCCATTCATTGCAAATGTACACCTCACACAAACATCAAACTAGCCTCGGCCGTTTCACTGATTCGCCTCAAAATCGCTCCACATCATCTCAATACATGTACCTTCAAACTGACTTCAGGGAATTTTGATCCGTTAAACGTTGTTTGAGCAGCGGAGCGGCAAAATGTGAGGTTTTTTTTTGCTCTTTTTGACAACATTAATTTTGCTCCTGTTTGCACAAACAAAGTCTGATTTGCACAAAACTTTAATCCATTGTTCAATTCCAGGGTTTAGGTCAGGTTAAAGTGAAATATTGGAAATTGGCCCATTAGCGCCCCCTACAGACTGTGTCAAAGTTTACATGGGGAGCCAAACCAGCTCTACTTATCATATTCATTACAATTTGACTAACATTCTTCTATGGCTACGGAAACAAATCATCACACGGCGGTGCCACCTCCTTTTAGCGGTGCTGCGTGGTACGGTGTGGAGCGGCGCATTGCGGCTTGGTGCGGGGCGGCGTGGTGCGGGACGGCATGGTGCAGGGCGGCTTGGTGCAGGGCGGCTTGGTGCGGGGCGGCGTGGTGCGGGGAGTGCGCGCGGTGCAGGGAGTCGCGCGGTGCGGCGAGGGCCGTTCGACGCCGCTTGCGGCTTTAATTTCTTTCTTTCTTTCTTTTTTCTTCTGCACTTTGAGCCTTAATTTGACCCCCTGAACATGCATGAAAAGTTGTTAATTTTGGCCCAAAAATCAGACCTGGCGAAAAATTTGATATTTTGGTGTTTATTTTTATGGGACTCAAAAAATGACAGAACAGCGCCACCTACAACAGCCAAAATAATACCCCTATGGGACTTTTCGGAGGTCAAGTTTGTCGTAGAAACATGAAATTTGGTACACATGTTCCTCAAGTCAAGACAAGAAAAAAATATTATTATGGCTCCGCCCTCTGACAAACAGGAAGCCCATACATTTCACTGCAAAATGGAAAAATGAACAGCAAAAGTTTTCATACATGTCGGTTGGAAAGCGACTCCTCCTCGGCCGTTTCACCGATTCGCATCAAATTTGCTCCACATCATCTCAACACATGTACCTTCAAAATGACCTCAGGGATTTTTGATCAGTGAAACATTGTTCGAGCAGCGGAGCGGCAAAATGTGACCTTTTTTTGGCCGTTTTTGACAACATTAAATTTGCTCCCGTTTGCACAAACAAAGTCTGATTTGCACAAAACTTTAATACATTGTTCAACTCTAGGGTCTAGGTCGTTTGAAAGTGAATTAATTCAAATTGACCCATTAGCGCCCCCTACAGACTATTTCAAAGTTTTAGATGGGCATTTTCAAATTTAGTTTTTTCAAAATGTTTGAAATTTTGCACATAAATCTGTTTTGCCCTCTTGATTCAAAAAGTCAATAGGGTCCAAGGCTTATTTTTTACCCTGTTGCCGTGGCGACGAGAAACGCTCCCCTTTCATTGCAAATGTACACCTCACACAAACATCAAACCAGCCTCGGCCGTTTCACCGATTCGCCTCAAAATCGCTCCACATCATCTCAACACATGTACCATCAAAATGACTTCAGGGAATTTTGATCAGTGAAACGTTGTTCGAGCAGGAGAGCGCCAAAAAGTGGCATATTTTTTTTCAGTTTTTGACAATAGAAATTTTTTTTCCGTTTGCACAAACAAAGTGTGATTGGCACAAAACTTGAATCCGTGGTTTAACTCTTGCGTCTAGGTCATTTGAACGTTGAAATTTTGAAATTGGCTCTATAGCGCCACCTACAACAGCCAATTTAAAAATGCCTATGGGATGGGTTCGAGGTCAAAATTGTCGTAGAGCCATGTAATTTGGAACACATGTTCCTCAAGTCAAGACATGGATAAAATGTTATTATGGATAAGCCCTTTGACAAACAGGAAGCCCATAACTTTCATTGCAAATTGGAAAAATGAAAACCAATCATTTTCATAAACGTCGGTTGGAAAGCGACTCCTCCTCGGCCGTTTCACCGATTGGCCTCAAAATTGTTCCAAATCATCTCAACACATTTACCTTCAAAATGACTTCAGGGAATTTTAATCAGTGAAACGTTGTTTGAGCAGCGGAGCGGCAAAATGTGAGGTTTTTTTTGGCCGTTTTTGACAACATTATTTTTTTTCCCGTTTGTACAAACAAAGTCTGATTTGCATTAAACTTGAATCCATTGTTCAACTCCAGGGTTTAGGTCAGGTGAAAGTGAAATATTTGAAATTGGCCCATTAGCGCCCCCTACAGACTGATTCAAAGTTTACATGGGGAGCCAAACCAGCTCTACTTATCATATTTATTACAATTTGACTAAGTTCTTCTATGGCTACGGGAACCAATCACCACACGGCGGCGCCACCTCCTATGCGCGGTGCTGCGTGGTACGGTGTGGTGCGACGTAGTGCGGGGCGTTGTGGAGCGGTGCGTTGCGGCTTGGTGCGGGGCGGCGTGATGCGGGACGGCGTGGTGCGGGGTGGCTTGGTGTGGGGTGGCTTGGTGCGGGGCGGCGTGGAACGGGGGGGTGCGCGCGGTGCGGGGAGTCGCGCGGTGCGGCGAGGGCCGTTCGACGCCGCTTGCGGCTTTAATTGTTTTTATTTTTCTCCAGGAGATGAATGCTTTTGAGGAGAGGTTTGTTTGTGTGACGCAGCGGCTGCCGACCGGACTCTCCGCTCTCCAGACTTTGTCCAGACTTCCTCTGCCCAACTCTGTCTCTGAGCTCCAGATATTCTGCTCCACCACCGAGGATCGCTTTCATCAAGTTCAAAGGTCAGACTTCTGTTACACACCACATGAGGCTAATGCACTGATGTGTGTATAATGTCCATGAGTTTGTTCCTAAAGTGATAGTTTGATCTCTGCAGAGAGCTGGGACTCCATGATGCTCTTGGACACTGCAAACTTCTGTTGGAGAAACTCCGAGCCCCGGATCGTGACCCTCACTTTCAGGCCATGGCCGGGACCGTGTTGTTCACGCTACACTTCGCCAGAGTTCTGCAGAACCACCGCAGGTTTGTGCAACACACGGCTGTGCTATAAGGTCCGGACAAAGGTCGACTTTCCTGACTTTTTCACTTTCTTTTTTTATATCTAAAAATCTCTTAAGGCAAGGCAAGTTTATTTATATAGCACAATTCATACACAAGGCAACTCAAAGTGCTGAACAAAACAAGAAAGCATTAAAATCATAAATAATCACAGAACATTAAAAAGAAAGATAAAAATATAAAATCCCTCAGTTGTAGCACAGCTAAACAGAACTGTCTTTAACCTGGTTTTAAACATTGTCAGAGAGGAGGCCTGTCTCACATCTTCAGGAAGACTGTTCCAGATTTTAGCAGCATGAATCTGAAAAGCAGCCTCCCCATGTTTAGTTCTGACTCTGGGCACTAACAGGAGTCCGGTCCCTGTGCTCCTCAGAGTCCCAGCAGGAGTCCAGTCCCTGTGCTCCTCAGAGTCCCAGCAGGAGTCCAGTCCCTGTGCTCCTCAGAGTCCCAGCAGGAGTCCAGTCCCTGTGCTCCTCAGAGTCCCAGCAGGAGTCCAGTCCCTGTGCTCCTCAGAGTCCCAGCAGGAGTCCAGTCCCTGTGCTCCTCAGAGTCCCAGCAGGAGTCCAGTCCCTGTGCTCCTCAGAGTCCCAGCAGGAGGCCAGTCCCTGTGCTCCTCAGAGTCCCAGCAGGAGTCCAGTCCCTGTGCTCCTCAGAGTCCCAGCAGGAGTCCAGTCCCTGTGCTCCTCAGAGTCCCAGCAGGAGTCCAGTCCCTGTGCTCCTCAGAGTCCCAGCAGGAGTCCAGTCCCTGTGCTCCTCAGAGTCCCAGCAGGAGTCCAGTCCCTGTGCTCCTCAGAGTCCCAGCAGGAGTCCAGTCCCTGTGCTCCTCAGAGTCCCAGCAGGAGTCCAGTCCCTGTGCTCCTCAGAGTCCCAGCAGGAGTCCAGTCCCTGTGCTCCTCAGAGTCCCAGCAGGAGTCCAGTCCCTGTGCTCCTCAGAGTCCGGGCTGGTTCATATGGGACTAACATGTCACTAATATATTTTGGTGCGAGGCCATGGAGAGACTTGTAACAAGCAGAGCCGTTTTAAAGTCTATTCTGAGCCACAGGAAGCCAGTGCAGAGACCTGAGGACTGGACTAATGTGGTCGTACTTCCTGGTTCTAGTCAGGACTAATGTGGTCGTACTTCCTGGTTCTAGTCAGGACTAATGTGGTCGTACTTCCTGGTTCTAGTCAGGACTAATGTGGTCGTACTTCCTGGTTCTAGTCAGGACTAATGTGGTCGTACTTCCTGGTTCTAGTCAGGACTAATGTGGTCGTACTTCCTGGTTCTAGTCAGGACTAATATGGTCGTACTTCCTGGTTCTAGTCAGGACTAATGTGGTCGTACTTCCTGGTTCTAGTCAGGACTAATGTGGTCGTACTTCCTGGTTCTAGTCAGGACTAATATGGTCGTACTTCCTGGTTCTAGTCAGGACTAATATGGTCGTACTTCCTGGTTCTAGTCAGGACTAATGTGGTCGTACTTCCTGGTTCTAGTCAGGACTAATGTGGTCGTACTTCCTGGTTCTAGTCAGGACTAATATGGTCATACTTCCTGGTTCTAGTCAGGACTCGAGCTGCTGCATTTTGAATGTACTGCAGCTGTTTTACAGCCTGTTTGGACAGACCTGTGAGCAGGCCATTGCAGTAGTCTAACCTACTGGAGACAAATGCATGGATAAGAATCTCCAAGTCTGCTTTAGACACTATGTTTTTGATCCTGGCAATGTTTTTTAGATGGTAAAAAGCTGCTGATGTTACTGATTTGATGTGGCTATTAAAATTTAAGTCTGAGTCCAGTATTACCCCTAGGTTTCTGACGTTGTTTGAAGGTTTTAGGGAGAGAGACTGTAGGTGACAGATGACGCTCTCTCTTTGTTTCTGGGGACCAAAGACAATCATTTCAGTTTTGTCTGCGTTTAGCATTTAGGTTAACTTTGTGAACCACTGACCTACAAAACCACGACATTAGTGCCTTTTATTGTTGCTGATGGATCTGTCGTTATAGATACAGCAGGAAGATCTACTATGACAATAAAATGTATTCTGATTCTGAGATGAAACAAATGTAATGTTTCTATGGCCAAAACAGCTTCATTAACATGGATTATTACTGAGAACCTTCCTCTCTGTATCTTTGTCTGTGTCTTTAGGATCGATGCAGCGCTGCAGAAAGTGGAAATATTGTGGGAGCAGCTTTATTCCAGGTCTCGGCTGCAGTTGGAGGTTCTGCAGATGAGAGAAGCCGCTCTGCAGGTAAACTCTGTGATACTGATGTGAACTAAAGGGTTCCGTGTCAGACATGAAGGTTCTTGTGCAGATCACGGAGCAGATCGAAGGCCTGCTCCAGGACACGCTGCAGCCGTACAACATGCAGCTGGCGGCGGATGCAGCGGAGGCCGAGCGGCTCTCCTCAGACTTCCACTCCTCGGTCTACGCTCCGGCCATGGTACAGTTTACAGCTCTGGTCATAAAGGTTCTTTTTGTCTTGGGTTAAAAAATGTTTTTGGTTCTTTTGAAATGTTTGTAATTATTCTAAATTACATTTTCCTTCTTAATAACTTTCTCCTTTCTTTATCTTGACCCTTTCTATGTCATTTATTCTCTTATGAAATTATCTTTTACTTTTCTGCTTAATTTTCCTCAGTTTTCACCAGTGAATATCAAGTGCTAGTTACCATAGCAACCCACGTTTTACTGACAGAAATTAGCCTCTTGTTGACATATTTCAGGTACAGTTATAATGGGTTTTAGCACTGGTCAAAAGTGAGCAAAGGTAAACACTTACAACTTTACTTTTTTAAGGTGAAAAACAAACTGCTCAGAATTCCAGTGGTTTGAATTGGAGCAGTCAAAATGACGGCTCTGGAACTTCTAGTACTTTCTAAATTCTGGGTGTCTGAGCGTTAAGACTGCAGTTATTCTCATCAAAGTGTGAAATAATGAAACAAACGAGGACAATAAAGTCTATTTGTCTGATGCTATTTCTTCACATTATTTTGAGGTGATCTTGGGTCATCTCCAAAGGCTAACGTGTTTTTAACCACTGCACCTGGTTAAAAACACATTCACAGAAGCAGCAGTGACTTTAGGCCTGGGACACTGTGTTTTCAGTCGTTGGTGGTCGCGGCTGATGAAGTGATCCACACGTTAACAGAGCTGCTCAGTGACGCGTCGAGCCGAGAGCGATGGATCCTGGATCTGCAGAGACTGAAGGACAAGCTCCAGGCCACAGTGCACCTGACTCTGCAGACGCTGCAGGCTGTGGCCAAATACCACCGATTCTACAACAAGGTTCGTCTCCCAGACTTTATGGATCCCTGTAGGAAAAGGAAAAGTGTCTGGAGCTGAAGCACATGTATCCAAACTAACAATCAATCCAAAAGTTTCTAACAAAAGTAGTACAGCAGCGGTGGTGGTTCTTCTGGTTGTCTGCAGAGTCTGTTGGTTTGGACCATCGTCTCTGCTCTGGACCAGTGTAAAACCATGAACACGTTTCTACAGAAAGAGAAAAGTAATGATTGTAAAAGGCCAGAACAGTTTCAGAGCTGCTCAGGACTCAGTCTTCAGATCATTCAAAGTAAAAGTCAGATTACAGAATCATTGCTTTGTCTCCTCAGGCTCACAGCTGGTACAGGTCGGTTCTATCGGAGAACTTCCTGCAGGACTTTCTCTCTGAAGAGGAACCACAGAAGAAGCCGTGGGGAGCCGTCCCCGAGTGGAGGAGGAGGCTCCGTGTGCTCCTTCAGAACAGGCCCCCCCCACACATGGAGGAGCTGGTCCATCTGGGACATCTGGCCTCGGTCATCCCCGACAAACGCCTGCAGCACGAGGGCAGGCAGCTGTCGCATCGGTAACTACAACTACAACTACGTTTGCTGTGACATATTTAGTTATGAATCAACTCCTTGTCTTTATGATTGCATGATGTACTATTGTCGTCCTTATTGACATTAATGTCAAATATATTGTACTGATAATGTCCCACTAACCCTCTGTTGAAGTTGACTGTATTCTATAATCCAGGATATGCAGATGCAGTCGTTTCCTGGTTCTGTAATATTGTTGTTGTGATATGAAAATTCCTTTTGAGCAGAATTAATGCCGTTTGAATAAATACAACGTTTTCCTTTTGCAGGTGTCTGACTTTGAGACGGATCATGTTGTCGTCCAAAGCCGTGCCGTTAGCTCAGCTTCAGGCGGCCCTTCAGTGGCAGTTTGAGCTCCTGCAGAATTCTCAGGGCAAACCAACTGAACACTCTGCGTCAGACCGGTCCAGTCAGGAGCCGAACCCCAGGATGGAGGACCGTAAGCTGGACCTCCTCAGACCAGGTCCCGCGGTGGAAGGAAAGCCATCGTCTCTCAGTTCCTTTGACTCTGGGTTTGAAGGAGCAGGAAGCAGCGTGTTGGAAGCACAGGTCGTGACTCCGGACGCTCAGCCTCGGAACCATCGGAGCCGTGGAGAGACCGAGACAAACCTTTCTGATTCTGGTGGGTTTGGATCACTTGGAGACTCCTCTCGGCCCAGTGCTGCTCCCAGAGAGGCCCTTCAGTCCCTTGACCTGGAGCGGAGAGATTCTTGCAACATCTCCATCCGACAAATGCATGAAGAGCTGTGTCCTGCTGCTTCATGGACTCTGAATCTGGGCAGCCTGGAGGACTCGGACCTCAGCTCTGTCACGCATGTCCTGTCCAGCACCGTCACAGAGGCCGCGAACCAGGCCACGGACCAGACTACAGACCAGACTACAGACCAGACCACAGCTGGACCCTCCATGCTCTGGGACTCCTACGACCTCCATGAACAATACCTGGATGCAACAGAATGGTAATGGATCCTTTTAAAATGAACAATAGACACCTGTTTGTTTGTACATTAACCACGAGGAGGCTACAACTGGATCAGGCCACAGAGCAAAGTGTGTGACGCACACACACCGCACACACACATCCATTTCAATGTCTACAATGTTCTCTGTACCTTGATGCAGTCTTATTGCATTAGTTTGTATGGAATGAATGAATGGGAACAGATCTAAAGTTCTGTTGGTGCTATTCAATAACTGCATGTTTCCTTCAGTGCTGCTTCTCTGAAGGACTGGGACGTCCAGGAGGAGGAGCACCTGTGTGAGGTGGAGCGGAGCCTGGAGCGTACGGAGCAGATCCTGGCAGTGAGTGAGCGCTGGACCGTCTGCTGCGGCGCCGTGAAGTCTAACATGGCTTTGTTTCTTTCTTTTTAAGGAGGAGGAGCGAGTTTTGGCTCAAAAGGCTCAGCTGGAGGTTCTGCTCGACGATGCCGGGTCGCCTCCTCTGCTTTCTTTGGACAAACGGGTAGAAACTTGATCATAACGCACACCAACAAAAATTGCTGTGGCAGATTTTAGTTTAGAGTAATCACAGCATTTCTCTGGGTTCTGGTCACTGCCTGATGTCGGGTTCCCAAATTCCAGATTAAGGGCCGACAAAATAAGCATGAACCAGACTCCTTTGAATTTTTGTTTGAATAAATTACAAGATTTTTTTTTTTTATCTAAAAAATCCCCCCACACTTTCAACCATTGTCAAACTGTTTTTTTTTTTTTTCTCCAGGTACAAGACAAAATACTTTGAGCGTTACTAAATTAGACTTCATTGAGACTTATTTTTATTTATTTTTAGAATTGGAAATGTTTTTTGGGTCTGAGGTTTTTTGCTGGTTCACGCCTGAATTAAAGCTTCTGTCATTACAGATGTGCACAGATGAATCTCATGATGTGGATCTTCACCAGTTTGATCCTGAATCACAAACTGACACAGACTTTGGGGGAGGTTTTGAGCCTGGAGACTGGAACTCTAAACTGGACCCCGTCTCCGAACTCGAAGAGGTCCGTGCTCTGGACCAGAAGATCTTGGAGGAGGAATTAAAAATCGCTTTGCTCCGGCGAGAAAAACGTTTAGACGAAGCTCAGCAGAGGACGTCAGAAACACTGGAAGAACAGGACGCCCAGACACCGCTGTTATTGGACAAAATGGAGCAGGGAAATCTCGAGGGTCAAACTGTGAGACCGAGACGACGCGTGAAGGAGCGAGACCGAGCGTCCCGAGTCATCAGATGCTCTATAATGTCCAGAGCAGAGAGTGAAGACGATCGAGCCGTCTGTCAGAGGCTTTCTGATCTCTGCGGCGAAGGGAGGTCACCAGAGAATGTCAGACATTTCTCTTCTGAGCCACCGGAGAATGAAGATTTATCTGTGGTTTTGGAATTACACAAAACCTCCCATCCTCCCACTGACTCCCCCGTCTCTCTCAACACAACAGCCCCACCCAGAAATCTAGAGCAAGCGTCTTCTGTTGAAAGCGTCTCTTCTGACAGCTCAGTGGAAGAGGCCTTGCCACGCCTCCAGCCCGTTCCCAAGCCCAGGCAGAATCCTCCAATGACTCAGTCTAAATCTCTCAACACTGAGGTTGGTGTGACCTTGTGTGCCTCTATCACTCCTGGAGGGAGTGGATCTCTGGATGTTCTGGAGCTTGCACCGCTGACCTCCAGAGACTTGGGTTGTGATGTACCCACTGAGGACACCACAGACCAGGGGGGTGGGGGTATAGATGACCAGGATGGAGGAGGTGCAGCCTTGGACCAGGGTGGTGGAGGTGGGGCCTTAGACCAGGGTGGTGGAGGAGGTGGGGCCTTGGACCAGGGTGGAGGAGGAGGTGGGGCCTTAGACCAGGGTGGTGGAGGAGTTGGGGCCTTGGACCAGGGTGGAGGAGGTTGGGCCTTGGACCAGGGTGGAGGAGGAGTTGGGGCCTTGGACCAGGGTGGTGGAGGAGGTGGGGCCTTGGACCAGGGTGGTGGAGGAGGTGGGGCTTTGGACCAGGGTGGAGGAGGAGGTGGGGCCTTGGACCAGGGTGGAGGAGGAGTTGGGGCCTTGGACCAGGGTGGTGGAGGAGGTGGGGCCTTGGACCAGGGTGGTGGAGGAGGTGGAGCTTTGGACCAGGGTGGAGGAGGAGGTGGGGCCTTGGACCAGGGTGGTGGAGGAGGAGTTGGGGCCTTGGACCAGGGTGGTGGAGGAGGAGTTGGGGCCTTGGACCAGGGTGGTGGAGGAGGAGTTGGGGCCTTGGACCAGGGTGGTGGAGGAGGAGGTGGGGCCTTGGACCAGGGTGGAGGAGGAGGTGGGGCCTTGGACCAGGGTGGAGCTCCAGTTGTTTGTCCAAATCTGGAGCTGCTCAGTAATAATAATAATAACTGTGTGCGTTCTGAGGGCGGAGCACAGACGGCTCTGGACCAGGATCCTGATCAGGTGCGACGACATTTTATCGTTTAGACCGGGACTCGTTTAGACCGGGACTCGTTTAGACCGGGACTCGTTTAGACCGGGACTCGTTTAGACCGGGACTCATTATAAGTCCTTTGCTTTAACATGGTTCAAACCCACTGAGTAGTTATTTAGTTGGGTCTGTGACAAACCCAGGATGGACGGTCTTCACTCCCGTCGGCCTGTTCTTCATGTGGTCTTTATAGTTTTTAATTCCATGTGTGTAAAGTCCTGAATCACAGCCGTCATCTCAGGGACGTGGCAAAGTTGATGATTGACCAACAACAGATTGGAGAATCAAACCGTTCAAACACAGGAAATGGCCTGAGGCACTGTTCCTAAATGTGAGTCCGGACCAGGGGGAGACGGTCCATAGGTGCAGACAAGAGGCCGGGTTCAGGGACACAATGGGACAGCGGGTGAATAGCAATGAACAGACTACATAAGGATGATAAAGTAGCTTAAGAGAGAATAGTGCTAAAGTTACCATACTCTATTTGCAGCTTGACTGACGACCTGTGTTTTGACTTGTAGTAAAAGGTTTAGATTTTTACTTTAGTTTTATTTGCTGCATTCGAGATAACTGAGGTTTTGACTTTGAGCTGCACAAACATCTTTTGTTTTGATGACTTGGGCACATTAGTTGCAGTCGTTTCCGCTGCGGTCCGGTCTTTCCTACGACCTGTTATCGATGTCTTACTCAAAACTTGCCTTGTTGTTTTTGGAATTGATCTCCTGATGTGTCCCTGAACCACAGATTGAAGACCTCCGCTCCTGTGAGGACCATGTGAGGCCCGTCCCAGTGTGCGCTCCGCTGTGTGACCTCCAACATGTGACGTCTGCCTCCGGGACACGGCACCAGGGCAGACACACTCAGGTTAGTGAGGATTTGGAAATGAGAGTGAATGAATGTGCAGGACTTGGACTACAGACTTTTAAAAGCACCAGTAGAGATGGGACACTTGTATTGACTACAGCTTGTATGTTTGTGGAACACTGCAAAAAGTGGTGAGAAATAAGTCAAAACTTAAATTGCTCAAATTTGGCAAAATGTGTTAAGATTTGTTTCTTGAGGCAAAACAAACAGACGTGATAATTTTAGTGTTAAGTGACCTGCTTTACAAATACAGGGTTGTCTTGAGGCGTTCTACCAAATATAGTTACATTTGCATACATTGGAGGTTTTATACTTGCTGCTTTATTATTAAAGTAAGAATTGTTTATTATTTTACTAAAGAGTTATGGTTCTTTTATTCTGTCTGCTCCTCGTTCCTACTGTTCTGTAACTGCTGAGGCAACACTGACATTTCCCCACTCTATAAATAATCTCTTCATCTTAATCTAGTTGCAGCCTTCAGACTTGGGCCGCACCATCGTCCTGGACACTGGCTCTGGTTTGATGAAAGCTGGTTTTGCTGATGAAGATCTTCCTAGTGTCATCTTTCCAACGATAATAGGAGAGCCAAAGTACGAGGTACAGGCTGCACATGGACATAGGTTCAGGTTTCTGTTTCTTTAGTTGTTGTAACGTAGCGTGGTTCTGTGGCAGGAGGTGATGAATGGCAGCTCGGAGAGGGAGCTGTATGTGGGGTACGAGGCCCAGCACATGAGGGGGGTCCTGGCTTTGAGGCGTCCCATCAAACACGGAGTCATCCACAACTGGGACGACATGGAGAAGGTTTGTGGGTTATTGTCACTCTTTTAGCAAAGGTTCCGGTCTTTTTAAACCACAACATGTCCAACTAAAACATTCTAGTTCCTTTCTTTCAAAACAGTTTGGTTCCTTCTAGTTTCACAGGTTTTGTTTTTTTGGATCAGCTTTGGAAGGTGTTATTCTTTCACTCCTTATACGTTGGTATTAAACTCCTACTGTAGCCACGATGTGCTAATAATAAAGGCAAAGGTTTAATTTATTCACAAAATGTGCTTTTTAAGCCTTTATATCGAGTCAGGTGTGTATCGTGAGACTTCCAGGGTTGGGACTTGGGTAAACCTAAATGAAAAGTGACTAATAACTGAATGTGGTTCAGATTTGGCAGCACACCTTCGACCTGTTGCGTGTGGACCCAGAGGAGCACCCTGTCCTGCTCACGGAGGCTCCCATGAACCCTGTGGAGAACCGGCAGCGTGCGGTGGAGATCATGTTTGAGCTCTTCAGAGTTCCCTTCTGTTACGTCTCCATGCAGGCCGTGCTGGCCCTGTACGCTGCCGGCAGGACCACGGGTGAGTGTGGCAGAGGTCAAAGGTCAGACTGTGTCCAGACTCTTCATGGTGCGGTCTGGTTTGCAGGTGTGGTGCTGGACTCTGGGGACGGAGTGACCCACAGCGTCCCGGTCTATGAGGGTTACGTCCTGTCCCATGCTGTGCAGCGCCTCCCTCTGGCTGGAGCTGACGTCAGCGCTCACCTCACAAAGGTACAGATGTATTCACAAAATACATTGACTTCAGTGGTTTAACCGTGGCACTGACATGTCCCAGATGTTCTCTGAGCCACAGGAGTCAGTGCAGAGACCAGGGGCCGTATTCCTAAAGATTCTGAGAGTCCTCTCAGAGAGCTCTTATCTTAACCTAAAAACTCCTAGCTAGGAGTCTTAGCTTAAAAGTTATTCCAGAACACTCTTAGAGAACTCTGAGCAAGGAATTGACAACAACTTTTATCTTAGTGAGGAGGCGTGGCCGACCCCGTTGCTAGGTATGAGTCATCATTTCAGACGCTGTGATTGGTTGATCCTAAAAGTTAGAACAAACATATTTTTGATGATAATAGGCAAAATAAGGGCCCTAAAATGGACAAACTCAATCATGGAATCTAATCTTAGGAACACTGTGTTATTGTAAATAATAACCAAAAGCTATAAAGTCAGATATATCAATGGTACATAAATACTGTGAATAGTAAAGTTAGACTTATACACCATCATCAGAGCTTGCTCAGCACCAATTTATCACACATAATACGTATATATCATGAGCACTTATAATTTTATATATATATAAATTTAAATATTACTCTATATATAATATACATGATAAAGAAAATTATTATTATAAATATTATATGGATAAATGATGATAATGATAACGTTAGGATTAGTAAAGGCTGTGATATGTATAGACTTATAAGGAATTAAGGAAACAATATTAATATAAACATATTATACATACACTGTACAAATCAAGTACAAGGGAGCTTAAAAGTCTTATCCTCTCCCACTCCTTTTTGAGCTGGATTGTTGTTAATAAAACAAAACTGTATATTTGTACTTCTATTCTGTTGTTGTTTTGTTTGTTTTGTCCTTTTTTTTCTTGTTTGCCATGGCTCAAAATAAAGTATTCATTCATTCGTACTGAATGTGTGACAATTTAGGACCACTTTTTCCTCTCTTTCAACTTTTACCATTTCTACTTACTTTTGTGTAACAAAGGTAAAATGGATGAGGTGTTATTGCTGACCAGCCAATGAGAAGCTGGTCACATGATTGACTTTTAAATATACCACAAACATGATTCCTGCTTGAATCTGTAGCGTTTCACTGATTCACTGTCATCCAGTGTATAGAATATTTCTCCTGTCTCCACCGTCCACCATTTTGTCCTCTTAGGGAACTTTTAAGTCGCTAAAAGTCCTCCTCTCAACTCTTAAGGGATCTCCCCTTAAGAGCACTCTTAAGAGCTAGGATTTTTTAGGAATAGCTTTTATCTTAACTAGGAGCTACTCCTCACTTTTAGGGGAAATTCTAAGAGTTGGTCAAGATTCTAAGAAAATTCTTAGAATTTGGCCACTAGGAGCAACTTTTAGCAGTAAGAATCTTTAGGAATACGGCCCCTGGACTAATGTGATAGTACTTCCTGGTTCTAGTCCGGATCATCAACAAATCTAACACTGTCTTGGCATTTGTCACGTTGTGTGTCATGAGTCTATATGATGTTTTGGGTTCACATTTTAGGTCAAATGACTGAACTTTAGAGAACTTTGTGTGTGTGTGCCGCAGCTGCTGCAGGAGCAGGGCGTCTGCCTCAGGACCTCAGCGGAGCAGGAGATCGTTCGGGAGATGAAGGAGAAGTGCTGCTATGTGGCTCTGAGGTACGAGGACGAGCTGCGGGACGGCTGCGGCGCAGCGAGCTACACGCTGCCGGACGGGAAGACGGTGACGCTGACGTCAGAGAGGATCAGGTGACACGGACTCTCTGGGAATTTAGACTTTTTTTCATCAGTGTTTTGAATCTATAAACTTCTGTCCTGGACCTGAGGATTTTCAGTGAGGGCCACTCGAGTTGGAGGAATTTGGTTCTGGTTCAATATTTTGCCAAATGTAAAACTTGTATTCTTTTTTTGATTATTATTTTCAAGATGGAAAATTTATACTTGTTGGTTGATGCTAGTGAGATATTTTGTTTTAGTTAGTACAGCTATTGTTCACTTTCCTTGTGTTGTGTGCTCCTCTTTCCTTCTGTTCTAAAACTTGTGATGCAACACTGAAATTTCCCCACTGTGGGACCAATAAAGAATCTCTTTATTAATCTGCTTTAACACAAATGCTCGTAGCTCGATGGTTGCGTGTGTGTGCTTCTGCATCACAGCCAGAAGGTCCTGGGTTTGATTGCACCTCCAGGACCTTTCTGTGTGCAGTTTGCATGTTCTCCCCATGTCTGCGTAGGTTTCCTCTGGGTGCTCCGTGTTCCCCAATAATAATAATAATAATAATAATATTATCTTTATTATTATCTTTATTATTATTTTTATTATTATCTTTATTATTATTATCTTTATTATTCTTATCTTTATTATCTTTATTTATATAGCACTTTTAAAAACAGTGTTTACAAAGCGCTGCACAGTCAGCATGATAAACAGTCATAATGCAAGGTCAAAATAATTAGATACAGAAACACAAAGCAAACAGAGCAAAACACAAGAGACTCAACAAAGACAAAGCAGACAATAAAATACAGCATCGGAAGTTTAAAACTAACAGTTAAAAGCTGTTTGATAAAAGTGGGTTTTAAGAAGAGATTTAAAAGAGGATACTGATGGTGCTAGCCTTATCAGTTAGGCTAGCACCATCAGTGCTTTTGAGACTCTGAAAAACGCTGAATAAATATGACTGACATATTTATCGGTACGTACTTGCATGGGACGGTTACAAAAGGTATTGGTCGAGGTCCAAATGAGATTATATATAAAGTATATTAATGTGAAATGTATGAAGATCATTTATTTCATGACATAATTTGAATTCTACTCAGTTTATTCTTGTATCGCCCTAAATCACAGCTGTGGTTTCTCAGAGGACCGTAGGGAGAGACCAATGTCCTGAAATGCTCTGTTGCTAAATAGTTTTGTGCAGATTGTAGATTTGAACTTGTCCATATTTTCCGCAGAGCCCCAGAGATCCTCTTCAAACCGGAGCTGATTGGCCGCGATCACTATGGCCTCCACGAGAGTCTGTACAAATCCATCCTGAGCTCAGACCTGGACCTGCGGCGGGACTTCCTGGGGAATGTCCTTCTGTCTGGTATGTGTCCTCGGGATCACAACATTTACAGAAG
This sequence comes from Knipowitschia caucasica, assembly GCA_964034765.1. Lineage (NCBI taxonomy): Eukaryota > Metazoa > Chordata > Actinopteri > Gobiiformes > Gobiidae > Knipowitschia > Knipowitschia caucasica. Next base: position 1,685,503 of record OZ035839.1, read on the forward strand.
CAGCTGGACTGTTGGGAACACCAGAATATAAACTGCAGGTTTTCATGCTGTGATTAACTGGACACATGTTTTAATGCTCTGTGATGATCAAAGTACTCGAGTAAATCCAGTCGATATTTACAAGATTCTGACTAAAACTCGATGGAGTTAAAATAAGTCCATAAACAAGTTGTTTGTATTTCACTACATTTTCTCGTGTTTTCTCTCTGCTGCTCTCCAGGGGGCGCTCTTAACAAATTTAAGATTCGTTACAAACATTGCCAATGTTTTTGAGCGTCTTGAAAAGCACTGTATAAAATCTCTGCATAATAATAATAATAACAATAATGTCGTCTGCAGAGTTTGGCTTAAACTCCGGTAAGTTCTAGTTTAAACTCGTCCTCGTGCTGTTCGAAGCCAACGTAATTCCCATAGATACTGTTTAGTTGTGAGTAGGTTGAAAGGATTTGTGACGCTAAAGTGTATTGAAGCTAAGCAGGGCAAGGCCTGGTTAGTACTGTGATGGGAGACCTCTGGCAACACCCGCTGCCACAGTGGGGCGGCTGTAAAGTGTGAAATTGGCGAGACACTTCCCCCACATTAGAATGAGGTGTGTGGTGGGAGGGGCCGATGGCACAGACTGGTTGCATCACTTCTGTCACGTGTGCCCCAGGGCAGCTGTGGCTACAATAGTGTATAAAGTGAAAGAATATAATTTAATTTTGTGTAATGGAAACTAAAGTAGTGGGCGACAGTAGCTCAGTTGGTAGAGCATTGGCCTTTGGGCATGAAGGTCGTGGGTTCGAGCCCACCGTAAGACCTACTTCACGACTCCCACTGATGACTGCTGTCGTTGTGTCCTTGGGCAAGACACTTAACCCTACTTTGCCCAAAGCTCCCACTGAAAGATCTCAGCTCCTGTGGACTCACCACCTGCGGGAGGATCAGTGAGGGGCTGGTGCTCTGTGGACTGGGAGCAGCTTTGACTGCTACCCCTCCGACCCAGAAATGGATTAAGGGGAAGAAAATGGATGGATGGAAACTAAAGTAGACTAGGGCTGGTGGAAACGGGGCTGACCTTCTGCTCCTCCTGCTGCAGGGGGGACCACTCTTCTCCCTGGGCTCCCGGAGCGCCTGGAGGCCGAGCTGAGCCGCCTCGTGCCCGGTGACCCTGGCTCCGCTGTGAGGGTGGTCAGTCCCTCAGACCGGGACTTCTCGGTGTGGTGCGGGGGAGCGGTGCTGGCCAACCTCTCCTCCTTCTGCTCCCTGTGGATCAGCCAGAGCGAGTACGAGGAGCACGGGCCTCACATCGTCCTCCGCAAGTGCTTCTGAACCAAATATACATGTTAATATTTAACTGTACGTCCTAAATATGAATTCTATTTTTATCTGTTGGTGTTGTTCATAGATGGCCTTTTTATGTGAATTGTGGCCAGACTTTTTTTATATATTTTTTTTAACGTAAACAAATTTGAGTTAAAAAAAGCATAAATAAGTGCTCTGTGGATCTGGAGAGGGCTGTGACTGATGCAGAGGTTTGGCACAAGATTCTGTTTAACACTTAAACTAAAAGTCCTAGAGCTGTCATTTTGAAACCTTCAAACCAATAGAATTCTGAGAGATTCCCCCAAAAAGCTTTTTTTTCCACTACTTTTATTAAGCACAAAATTTGGTGAATGTAAAAGTAAGAACAGTGTCGAGAGGCGACCGAATGCAAACTGCTGCAAGTAAAGTGTGTTTTTGTCTCTCGTGGAAAATGAAAGGGATTTGGCTCAGAACCAGCCCAGAATCGGCGTCTTGATGAAGGGGCTTGAATCCCACAGAACGTTGGTCACAAATCGATCAAAAATGAACTGCTCTGAGAGTTCGAGTGTTAAAATCTGACTTTACAGAGGCCTGGGGTCAAAGGTTACAGGAGAAGTGACTAGTGGATAAAATGGCATTGGAGGTGTTACAGGAGTGCTGCCGTAGTCTGCCTCGTTCTGTGTGTGTGTCTGTGTGTGTGTGTGTGTGTCTATATGTGTGTGTGGTAGTCGTAGTAGTTTGTGTTCAAAAACGTTTTAAGTTTTAAGAATGAGGGTTGATGATGAAAAGCAGTACTGTTGTTGTGTTGGTGCCAAAGTCCCACTTGCTGTTCCCTGTGTGTGTAAATATGTTTATATTGTGTGTGGAATGTGAATATTGCTGCATGGTTTGGTGTGTTTTTATAATGTGTAAAAATGTATATTAAAGAAACGCAGGGTTAAGCAAAATGAGTGACCTATGACCTATGACCCTGGGGATCCTGTGTTTCAGCCTCTACCCGAGTCTTTCCCACTTTCTGCTTAATAAATATACTTTAGTAACATTGTTTCATTGTTGTTCATTCTCCTCAAAACCTGCTTCTGGTTGGGTTTGTGTGGTTAAGCTTTTGTTATTCTAAAGAACCAGACTTTTAACATTCCTTTGTGACAGAGAAGCTAAACTTGCTGTTTACGGAAAAGTCGATCTGATCTATTTGTTCAGCACTTTGGCCGTTTTTGAAAGTGCTCTAAGACGGTAAAAAACCGCACAATTAAACCTCAAAAGTCAGAAATATGTATTTATCCATAAAACCGAAAGCTTGTCTCTTTCTTCCTGGTATTTGTCTCATCCTGGTGTTTTGTAGACGGTGAAAAGGTCATTTCTAAAGTCTTACTTTGGGGCAGACTCGTGAACCATTACTTTTGGAGCAGAGAGATCAGACATTTATTTTTATATAACCCTAAATCACAACAGTCTGAGGACTTTATAAAGTTGTCGGTTCACAAACGGCTCAAAATCAACTGGTTCATACACAGGAAATGCAAAAACCGTAGTCTGCCATCCGTCACCTTTGTAATACCTCCACTCTAAGACAAAGTGAGAATCTTATTTGCTTATCACGGTGGACAATATTTAGAAAAAAGTCCAGCTCAACACTTGTTATAAACCCTTTACCAATACAAGGTTTTCACACACCATTGCTGGTATTTTGGCCCATTCCTCCTGCAGATCTCTCAGAGCTGTGATGTTTTGGGACTGTGGCAACTCTTCAAACATGTTCTATGGAGCTGAGATCTGGAGACTGAGGCTGCTCCGGGACCTTGACATGCTTGTTGCCCGGGCGACGTGTGTTCTTGATCATCGTTACGCAGAAATACCCGGCCACATTTCATCTTCAATGCCTTTTCTGATGGAAGGAGGTTTTCAGACATACTTTCAGGTATTTTGGCCCATTCCTCCATTAAGATCTCTTCTAGAGCAGTGATGCTGATGGTTTTCACTCCACAATACAAGGCTCATTCTTCTTTACACAAATCAATCGCCCTGGTCCCTTTGCAGAAAAACTGCCCCAAAGAATGATGTTTCCACCCCCATGCCTCACAGAAGGTATGGTATTCTATAGAAATAAACTTGCCTTGCCTTATATAAACAGCTTGTATGTGGACAAAATATACTTTTCAGATTCAGCTGGTGTGGTTTATACACAGGTGCTCCTTAGGATCAGTGTTGAAAAAAAACACTTGTGAGAAAATTTAATGAATGAATAAGGACTAAGGCTTTGTTTTGACCCGGTAATGCCTCCTTCAGTGTGTAGTAGATTACGGGGGACCAGGTGTTTAAATGTGGTCCTGTCACATGATCATAAAAAGTACTGTACATATTGGTTGCTGAAGTGTTTTATTGTGGAGGTCATTGGTCTTCGTCTCTGGTCAGCTCCACCCTCACCACAGACCCATCTCTCTGACCTCTCAGTCCAGACAGGAACACCTGGGTCCTGGGAACACTGCTCTCCCCGTCCACACTGGTCTGTCCCACGGCGTCTTTAGGGGGGAAAGTCTGAGTGCTGCTGTCCCTTCGCAGGTAGCTGGAGTTGGTTTGAGTCGAGTGTGTGAGTTTGGTTCGAAGATCAGTCTAAAGAGAGAGATGTATATTGTTAACTACATGTCATGGCAGATCAGGGATGTCAAACCGGTCCTAAAATGAGCCACTAGTTGACGTTTTGGGCTTGGAGCTGATTGGGTGAGGGTGGGCTTTTTTTTCCCCTTTTCTGTTTGAAAAAGATGTGCATGTGAAGACGCGTAGTGACACAACGGTACTGAGAGCGAGGAGTGACGTGACATGGATTTTATAAAAAAAAATTATTTTCTGGTTCTAAAGTTAAGTACCCCAGCTTTAACAGTTGGTATAAAAGCAAAGGTAGGACGGAATAACATCAGAAGCAGATTTGAGCTTTAACAAAGTTGCAGACCGTGTCAATCTCGTGCTACAGCCTATGGTCTATGTCAGGGGTGTCAAACAGGTCCTCAAAGGCCTGGTGTGGCTACAGGTTTTCATTCCAACCAAGCAGGAGCACAGCAGACTCCACCCATTTCCTCAAGTGAGTCCAGTCTGACCCTGAAGCCTTGAGGCGATCGCAAGTATGCAAAAGATAACATGTTTTGTAATAAGATGAAGAGAGGAGACTAGACGAGATTATTGTTGTTGGGTCAAAAATACATGTATCTATGAAACAAAACTGAAGATACCCTATAGTTTCAACATCAATGAAAAAAAAGGAAGATTACCAGCTTAAGCGCCTTTCTCCTCATGTCCCACTCGTTCCATTGGTAGTTTGGATCGATGAAGCTTTCCACGGGGTGAGTGTCCGTCTGAGAGCCGCTGGAGCTCCAGGTCGTGGGTCGCACCAGGAGCTGCTCTCCAGACTGCAGCTGTGCACACAACACCTGCTCAGTGCGGTCTCTTTAGTCCAACAATGGAGAGTAAACATACACACAAATACACACTATATATGTGCAGTACTTGCTAAACTTTTAAGAGCACCTGTATATAAACCACACCAGCTACGTTTTAAAAGGAAAAAGTAATCATTGAGGTCATGCTACAGATTTGTATATACTGACACTTGTTTTTGATTGTGTCACAAAATTACACATATGGCACTAATGACAAACTAAACAAACTAAACCCAAATCTAAAAAGGTTAAGTAGTCCAGCTTTAAGAGTCTAAAAATCTTCATACAAAGAGCTCATGTCCAGATAACTACCTAATACCTCTCTGTAAACGGTGTAAATGTGGTGGTGGTGGTACTGACCTGAGCGTGTGGGGAGAGGCAGGGGAACTGACCTGAGCGTGTGGGGAGAGGCAGGGGAACTGACCTGAGCGTGTGGGGAGAGGCAGGGGAACTGACCTGAGCGTGTGGGGAGAGGCAGGGGAACTGACTGAGCGTGTGGGAGAGGCAGGGAACTGACCTGAGCGTGTGGGGAGAGGCAGGGGAACTGACCTGAGTGTGTGGGGAGAGGCAGGGGAACTGACCTGAGTGTGTGGGGAGAGGCAGGGGAACTGACCTGAGCGTGTGGGGAGAGGCAGGGGAACTGTCGGTGGTGGTACTGACCCGAGCGTGTGGGGAGAGGCAGGGGAACTGTCGGTGGTGGTACTGACCTGAGCGTGTGGGGAGAGGCAGGGGAACTGTCGGTGCAGGCTCAGCAGCTGGATGAGCTCTGGGCTGTGTCTGGCTCTTTCTGCCAACTCAGAGATGTAGCGCTCTGGGTCTGAGGCGAAGAGCAGTGCGGCGTCTCTGGAGCTGAACGCAAACAGCTTCTCCTTGTGCTTCAAAAGTCCCAGTTGTGGGTTTCCTGCAAAAGACCAGGGTGATCGAGGGGGAACTCCAGCTTGCCTTAGCAACCATCATAGCAACGTCAGCCCCTGTTACAGTGCAAATGCCCATATAAGGAAATTGGCTCCAGCTAGCTTTTGTATAAATTGGCTTCTTCCATTTCTATAATCTATATGATCTATAACATCTGTGGTCATGATTCGAGGAAACATTTGGGCTTTTTCTATATCAACATTTCTTTCAAACATGGTTTCTTACCCATAGGGTTGAATTCTAGCCCTATTGCCCATTAGTGAGAGGACGAGATAGGGAGACGGGGTGAGAGGACGAGATAGGGAGACGGGGTGAGAGGACGAGACGGGGTGAGAGGACGAGATGGGGAGACGGGGTGAGAGGACGAGATGGGGAGACGGCAACAGGACGAGATAGGGAGACGGGGTGAGAGGACGAGATGGGGAGACGGCAACAGGACGAGATAGGGAGACGGGGTGAGGGTGGTTACCGGGCAGCAGTAGTCCGTCCCGACAGACCAGCGTGTGACCACAGAAGCCGCTGAGCTGGACTCCCTGGAGACTGGCTGTGACTCTGGGGTCTTCAGGCACCAACCACTCGGTGTCAGGACCCATCACCTCCGCTGCCTCTATGGGCTTCTCTGTGGGAGACCAAGGGACAATGGATCATGTTCCACTAAACGTTTTTAATATTTACTGTACAACAAAGAAGTTTCAGGGGAAGGTGTCAGTACAACCATATGGGACAGAAGCAATTTCTGAAAGATTTGTAAACATTTTGTCTTCCTAGGATCGAGATCACAAAACCACCATATTATTCTTCTGTCTGAAAGTCCTCCACTGGCCAACGTCAGGCATATATGTATTTACTGTCCAGACACAAACATGAAGACCTGTTTGTGTCTGGTCTCAGGCTTTACCGTCACCAAGTCGCCTTCTCTCTGCGTCGCTCTTTATCTGTGACCCCTGCAGGAGATCTTCCAGTTTCTCATCTGGGAAAATCACTGCCTGGGACCCCACAAAATCCCGTAGTCTCAACGCGAGGCCCCTGAAGACTTGGAGCAGCTCGGCCTCGTCCTGCAGACTCCTCCAAAGACCAGACACGGACCTGAACATGGGCTGGACATGAGTCGAGGGTCAGTGATCACCGGAGAGGAGGAGGAAGTATTGGAAGTCTGTCTGCAGAGAACTCACAAAGACTTGAGCAGCGGCGATGGCTCTCCTGGACCTCACTGTGTCCCGGAGCACACGGAGCTGTGTCCTGAGCTCGTCCTGAGAGAGCGCCACCCTCTGCACACTCGCCGCCACGTCTGCCTGGACACACGTCAATCATTCACTTTGGCAGCTTTTTTGACAGCTCCCAGGTACGTGTAATCTGACCTGCATATGTAGTACTGTGGACCTGTTATATGAACGTCTTGGTCCTGACACGTGGTTAGTCTCTACATCATCAGCATCATCACAAACAAGTGATGAGTTCTCCTGTTCTTATGCACACTGAGACACAGCACTTAAAAATCCTTGGCTCCTCTTGTTCGATCTGGAGGGACTCGATAATAAACCATGTCCAGGTGCAAAGGCTGCTGCCTTGTTTTCACTACTTTATTAAGAATTAAACAACGTATGATTTTAACCTTTGATTTGTGCTAATTCTGGTACATCCGTATAATACGTAAAAACAGTTGGGAGGCTACTAAATGCTCACTTCTGCAACTAAACAGCGTGTTGCTATGGTAACTGGCACTTTCCCTGCTCTGGTGCAAAATCAAGTCAACTCAGAACCAGAACCAGTCCAGGATTGGGTTCAATGAATGGAGCAGTCAAAACGACTGTTCTGGGGGTTAAGGGTAGAACTATGAAGATATTATTTCATAAGAATAAACCACACGTAGAAACAGAAAAGACCACAGTTCTGAAGACCAAGATTGTACATAAGCTGAGAAAAGTACTGTGGGGGTTCTGGTGTTAAACTAGTGTGATGCTTCTGTGAGAGACTGCAGTCTGTACCAGCAGCAGGTTTATGAAGGCTTGGTGCTGGCGGACGTTGTACAGGGCTTGTCTCAGGAGCTCCACAGAGACCTGACTCTGTGATGTTGGGGCCCCAGAGTCAGTGAGGGCCCCAGAGTCAGTGAGGGCCCCAGAGTCAGTGAGGGCCTCCAAAGCTGCCGTGAGCCTCCACACTCGACCCTCACAGTCCTGCAGCTCCTGGTCCAGGGTCGGCCCGCTCAGAGGAAGCACCTCCCTCAGAACCTGCGGCACTAAAGCAGATACCGTCATCGTTAAGATGTGTCCCACAGTGGAGACATTTCAGTGTTGCATCGCAGGATACAGACAGTAGAATGAGGAGCACACAGCACAAGAGAAGTGAACAAATCTCTAAACTAAAATAAAATAAAATCTCTAAGTTTAGTACAAAAATAAGCAGTATAAAAACTATCTTTAGCGTAATAAAGAAGCACGGATTAAGTACAAAATCTTCAACTTTGGCACAATAACTAAATAAGTGTAAAATAGTGAATATTCTTGTGCAATAAATATATAATTGTATGTATAGATCTGTACATGTTAGCAGCATGAGGGTCCAAAGTCACAGTGACACATGTGGTTCTATATTCTACATTCTGACATGATTAAAGTTATTCCACAGGTGAGTAAAGTAAAGTAGGAGGTGATTCTCACTCAGGTCCTGGACGTTGGGCTCGTCCTGGTCTTTGGTGCTGCTGCTGCGGTTGAAGAGGAGGACCCCCGTGACCAGCAGGCTCAGGTCCTTCAGCTGCTGCTCCTTCTCCCGTTTGAGCAGAGCCATGAAGGATCCCAGCTCTGTCTGTGGGAAGACGCTCTGCAGGGCGGCTGTGAGGAGAGCGCTGCGGTACGTTACTCCAGAATGCCACTTGTGAAGCTAAAGGTGAGTACTTGCAGGGCTATTAAGTTACTTGTTGTAAATTCTAAAATTGATTCGTGTTTATAAGCTTGAAATTTAAATCAACCAATATACAAATGATTCCTTAATAAGGTCTAAATAAAAATATAATAGTTAGTACTGCGACGTGGTTCAGAGTCCTGCAGGTGTGTGTGTGGTGTGCTGGACTGTACCTGTGGTCAGCTGCAGGGCGTCCGGGTCACTGGGGCCGCCCATGCCAGAGCGCAGCAGCATGTAGTGTGTGATTCTGGAGTAAAGACCCTCCACCTGGTCTCGTGTGGTCACTCTGGTGTCTGTGATGTCTCGGGTCAGAGAGCTCAGACTGGACTCTAACACGGAGTGGATCTCCTCCAGGAACTCCCCTGAAACATCACAACTGGTCATTAGTTAGAGTTTGTTAGAGTCAGAGGGAGTCAGAGTCAGTCAGAGTGAGTCAGAGTCATGGTCATTCAGAATGTTTTTTGCTATTTGCAGTAAAACCACATTGGAGTACATGTGCAAAACTCCCCAGTGTCACAGGAAGTCACAAACTAGGTATTTGCTTTGGTATTTGGTGCTAAAAAGTCATAAAAAAGTGAACCATAGATGTAGGGCATGGATGGGGTGAGTCCTGGGGTGAGAGACCTCTGGTCCACCAGGTGGCACTGTGGGAAACTCACAATACTTATTTTGTAATATAAGTACGTACGGCGTGTGGTGTAGTTGAGATCAAAATGGACCTGCATCTTGATGGTGTCCAGGAACGGGCTGCTGGTCTCTGAGAGCTTCTGTCGACAGATCTGAGGAGAGGCACAGACCATCAACACCCGCGGCACTCACCAGCAATACTTTCATAATCATACTTTACTATCATCATAATACTTTACTATCATAATCATACTTTACTTTCATAATCATACTTTACTTTCATAATCATACTTTACTTTCATAATCATACTTTACTTTCATAATCATACTTTACTTTCATAATCATACTTTACTTTCATAATCATACTTTACTTTCATAATCATACTGTACCTGTGTGAGCCTCTGTATGTCCTGTGAGGACCATGTGCGCTCCGTGTCGAAGCCGTTCTTTGGATCCAGGACGACAGCTTTGATCTGTGAGACAAGACTGAGGCTGGGACTGGGTCTGGACCATCAACAACTCTGCAACCAGCACTGTGTTTATGGTGTCATGGTTTCTGATTGTACAAGAGGAGAGAGGAGAGAGGAGAGGAGGAGAGAGGAGAGGAGGAGAGGAGGAGAGGAGGAGAGAGAAGAGAGGAGAGGAGAGGAGAGGAGAGGAGAGGAGAGGAGGAGAGAGAAGAGAGGAGAGAGAAGAGGAGAGGAGAGAGAGAAGAGGAGAGGAGAGAGGAGAGAGAAGAGGAGAGGAGAGAGGAGAGAGAAGAGAGAAGAGAGAGAGAGGAGAGGAGAGAGAGGAGAGGAGAGAGGAGAGGAGGAGAGGAGAGAGGAGAGGAGAGAGGAGAGGAGAGAAGAGAGGAGAGGAGAGAGGAGAGGAGAGAGGAGAGGAGGAGAGGAGGAGAGAGAGAGAGGAGAGGAGAGAGAGAGAGAGAGAGAGAGAGGAGAGAGAGAGAGAGGAGGAGAGAGAGAGAGAGAGAAGAGGAGAGGAGAGAGAGGAGAGAGAAGAGGAGAGGAGAGAGAGAAGAGAGAGAGAAGAGGAGAGGAGAGAGGAGAGGAGGAGAGGAGGAGAGAGAAGAGGAGAGGAGAGAGGAGAGAGGAGAGGAGGAGAGGAGAGGAGAGAGGAGAGGAGGAGAGGAGGAGAGGAGAGAGGAGAGGAGGAGAGGAGAGGAGGAGAGGAGGAGAGGAGGAGAGGAGGAGAGGAGGAGAGGAGAGGAGAGGAGAAAGGAAAGAGGGGAACAGTGATAGAGGAGAAGAACCAGTGAGCGGCCGTTACAGAGGTAGTCTCCAAGTCTGTTACTGATGTTCCCGTGGACGTGTAAGCTAACGGTCTACAGCGGAGTGAGAGAGCTGTCTAAGTTCACTTCTCACGGATCAAACTCACCATAAAAGCAGCGAGTGTCTCTGAAACCTCTTCCCCGCCAGAGGCACAGCTCTGTCCGAGGTCGTAGATGACATTTCTGATCAGGTTTTCTCCCTGAGTGTGAGACATTTTGGACCGTGTTTCAAACCTCACGCACAGGTTTGAGTTGATGTCTGGTCGTCATGGCAACAAGCCCCGCACCGGCAGTGACTGACAACGGCCACAAGGGGGCGGAGCGGGGGATTTTATGTTCCCAATTCAAAGTTAATATTATTAATATAGCGTTTGTGTAATTACTTAATGTATACATACTTATTTCATCATCTTATTTCGTAATTATTTTTTATGAAAGTTACCTCCCAGAGTAGAGCCAGTACAAGTTACCATAGCAACATAACGTTTGCTTGCTAACAGTTAGCATTTGTTAGCCTTTCAACAAACTGCTTGTTGCTTTATTTCAAGCGGATTTCAAGCTATATTCACCAGTGTTAGCACCTAGTAAAACAGAGTAAAGGCAACAAAAATACAAAAAACTTATACATAATATTTCTGGGGACATTTGTCAAAGTTCTCACATTTCTGGGAGTGTAAGTCATGGATCTAGTATCTATGAGTTTATTTTATTTGATTTAATTTCACCATCTTATTATCTTATCCTATTTTAATTTAATTGTCTATTATCTTAAATAATAGTCTCTATTTGATGTGTGCAACCTGAGTCTTATTTCTTATTTGTGAGGCTAGCATCTACTCTGGCAGTTTTCAAATCATGCTCTGTTTAGCCGTGCATACAGCTGAATGATTTTATAGATTATAGATACTCTTTTTATATGCATTGTGGCTATTTATGATTTTAATCCCGTGTGTTTTTAATGTTTTAAATTAATTGTGATTTTATTCTGTTTTATTTTTCTTTTTTATTTTGTATATGTAGATTTTAATGTTTCTGATTTGTTTGATATGATGTGGGTTGTGAGGCGCTTTGAGTTGCCTTGTGTTGGAAAGGCGCTATACAAATAAAAGTTCCTTCTTTCCCTGCTGTAATGTGCGCAACGATGACACTGAGGGAAGAATAAAGGAATATCTGATCTTATTAATCATTAACCATAGACTGTATGTTTACAGCCATAGGGGGCAGCAGTGAGCACTGAGGAACCTGCAGGACCCCTCTGACCTCTCACAGTGGAACAAATACTTTGTAAACATGTCTGTGGGCTCAGAAAGCCTGCTCCGGCTGAAGGAGGCCGCGGTCCGCTGCATAGACCAGGCCCAGGACAAGCTCCACGCCTTGAGCAGAGACATCTGGAGCTGCCCGGAGCTGGCCTACGGGGAGACCAGTGCCCATGCCCGGCTGGTGAGCTTCTTCACGGAGGAGTGGGGCTGGCAGGTCGAGCCGCATTACAAGCTGGACACGGCCTTCAGAGCCTCATGGGGCCCGGACTGCAGCCTGGAGGGTCCCCTGCTGAGAGTGGGCTTCCTCTGCGAGTATGACGCTCTCCCGGGGATCGGACACGCCTGCGGACACAACCTGATCGCGGAGGTCGGAGCCGCGGCTGCACTGGGGCTCAGGGCGGCGCTGCAGGACCAGGACCAGGACCCGGACAGACCCCGGGGCCAAGTCCAGGTAATAGATTGATTTGATTCATTCATGTCATTTATTTGGACCTTGAGTCTAGAATACAGATTGTTTTATTATTGACCATATCTACTTCCGTACAATGTAAATAATGATGTCATTTATTATAAAGCATGTATGTTGTTATGGATACACATGTGTCAATAGTTACATTAATATGTGTTCCATCTCCCAGAACATGCACTGAAGAATACAAACTGAAACTGTAAGAATGAGTCAAAAGTTTATGTGAATGTACAAAGGTGTAATATGACATTTGTTATAAGATAAGATAAGATATACTTTATGATGCAGCTTCCAGGGAGTTCTCTGTTACAGAGTATTTACACACTTTATAAATGAGTGTGTGTGATGTGAAGAAGATGACAAAGTCTGGGATCGCGTCTTTCATTCAGACAGAAGACATGTTTTATTGTCGATGGTAGAGACATCACGAACAACACGAACACAGAATGCAAGTGTATAAGTGTATATAAGTGTATTATATATATAAGTGTATTATACAGAGCGGAGGCATGGAGACCTCCAATCAGCAGCTGCCACAGTGCCATGTAGCTTGGCCTTCAGATAGACACAACAAGGGAAAAGTACTGGCTTCTGCACATTGATAGAATGATGAGTTTAACTTTAACAAAAGTTGCTTAAAAGTGTTATGAAATCTCACAGATGTATAAGAGTTGAAGTTTTGTAAATAAATGAAGATTATTTAGTTGTTTCCTACTGCATTTACAGTTTCACACATATATTCTAAATGTACAATCAAGCAGAGGATTAATTATCCTTCGAGATCAATTATTCAATTATATGAAGTATTTATGCGTCTGTCTAAAAAAGCAGATCCAAACCAAAGTACATGTGGCCTGCTGTGTCAGTTTATTGGTCCCTCTGCTTTGAGTTGTTCGATAAATACTGTAAGCCTCTGTGGAGTAATCCAATATGAATGTTGTGTTGCTTTTGTCCCTCAGTCGTAGGTGGCAGTTGTGCGTTGTGTGAGCAGTGTGTGGCTGTGTGTTTCAGGTTGTGGTGCTGGGGACCCCTGCGGAGGAGGACGGAGGCGGAAAGATCGATCTGCTGAAGGACGGAGCCTTCGAGGATCTGGACGTGGTGTTTATGGCTCATCCGTCCAAAGAGGACGCAGTCTACCTGCCCTGTGTGGCCGAGCACGAGTCTGTACCACACTGTGTTCTTACACACACACACAGGCACACACACACAGACACACACAAAGAGGACGCAGTCTACCTGCCCTGTGTGGCCGAGCACGAGTCTGTACCACACTGTGTTCTTACACACACACACAGGCACACACACACAGACACACAGACATATGCATACACACACACACAATTATTCACATGCTGCAGCTCCGTGTCATGTCTACACTATAATTACATTATATATAGTTATACTGTATACATATAGATATTATAATTATAATATAGAATAAAATTGTTTCTGTCCTCTAGTGTCACAGTCCGGTATCATGGCAGGGCCTCCCACGCCTCCTCCTACCCCTGGGAAGGAGTCAATGCTCTGGATGCAGCTGTTCTGTGCTACAACAACCTGTCAGTGCTGAGGCAGCAGCTGAAGCCCAGTTGGAGGCTCCACGGTGAGAGCACAGGGACTGGCCTCCTGCTGGGACTCTGAGGAGCACAGGGACTGGCCTCCTGCTGGGACTCTGAGGAGCACAGGGACTGGCCTCCTGCTGGGACTCTGAGGAGCACAGGGACTGGCCTCCTGCTGGGACTCTGAGGAGCACAGGGATTGGCCTCCTGCCGGGACTCTGAGGAGCACAGGGACTGGCCTCCTGCCGGGACTCTGAGGAGCACAGGGACTGGCCTCCTGCCGGGACTCTGAGGAGCACAGGGACTGGCCTCCTGCCGGGACTCTGAGGAGCACAGGGACTGGCCTCCTGCTGGGACTCTGAGGAGCACAGGGACTGGCCTCCTGCCGGGACTCTGAGGAGCACAGGGACTGGCCTCCTGCCGGGACTCTGAGGAGCACAGGGACTGGCCTCCTGCCGGGACTCTGAGGAGCACAGGGACTGGCCTCCTGCTGGTCCCAGAGTCGGGACTAAACATGAAGAGGCAGCATTTCAGATTAATGCAGCTTAAATCTGGAACAGTCTTCCTGAAAGTGTGAGACAGGCCTCTTCTCCTCTGACACTGTTCAAATCCAGGTTAAAACAGTTCTGTTTAATTCTGCTACAACTGAGGGATTTTATCTTTACTCCTTTTATATAATTTTCCCACTGTAAAAAAAGCAAAAACCCCAAATAACTCCAACAAAAAGAAAAAACCAAAGAAAAAAAGAATGTTACGCTTTTTGTATTTTCCTCCGTACTTTAGAGCTGGCCCAAGTTTGTCTAATGTTGAGATTGAGCCTTTTATCTTTGCTGCTTTGAACGTTCTGTGATTATGATTTAGCGCCTTGTTCTGTTCAGAGCTTCAGAGAGTATTGTGTGTATGAAGTGTGCTATACAGATAAACTGTCGTCTGCAGGAATCATCAAACACGGCGGACTCAAACCGAACATCATCCCGGCCTTCACCGAGCTGGAGTACTACCTGAGGACTCCATCCAGGGCCGAGCTGCCGCTGCTGAAGCTGAAGGCCGAGAGCTGCTTCAGGGCTGCAGCCACAGCCACAGGATGTCAGGTACCGCAGCACACGGAGGAAACCTACATGTCATTCATTTAAGAATAGGATTTCCTTATGCAGTGGTTTTCAAGCAGTGTGTCGTGGTACAGTATGTGAGCCCCGAGCTGCTGTTTGTGGTGCCTTTGAACTGCTGTACGGCTGTACGGGAATATGTTGGACTGGATTGGATTGGTTTGGACTGGTTTGGTTTAGTTTTGTTTGGATTGGTTTGGATGGGTTTGGTTTGGTTTTGGATTGGTTTGGACTGGATTGGTTTGGTTTGGTTGGGTTTGGATTGGTTTGGTTTGGTTTAGTTGGGTTTGGATTGGATTGGTTTGGTTTGGTTGGGTTTGGATTGAATTGGTTTGGATGGGTTTGGTTTGGACTGGACTGGACTGGATTGGTTTGGTTTGGTTTGGACTGGATTGGTTTGGATGGATTTGGTT
This sequence comes from Knipowitschia caucasica, assembly GCA_964034765.1. Taxonomy (NCBI): domain Eukaryota; kingdom Metazoa; phylum Chordata; class Actinopteri; order Gobiiformes; family Gobiidae; genus Knipowitschia; species Knipowitschia caucasica. The sequence goes on from OZ035839.1 coordinate 1,700,736, forward strand.
TGGTTTTGGATTGGTTTGGACTGGATTGGTTTGGTTGGGTTTGGATTGAATTGGTTTGGATGGGTTTGGTGTAGACTGGATTGGTTTGGTTTGGTTTGGTTGGGTTTGGATTGGTTTAGATTGGTTGGGTTTGGATTGAATTGGTTTGGCTTTGGGTTGGTTTGGTTTGGACTGGATTGGTTTGGTTTGGTTGGGATTGGTTTGGTTGGGTTTGGATTGGATTGGTTTGGTTGGGTTTGGATTGAATTGGTTTGGATGGGTTTGGTTTGGACTGGATTGGTTTGGTTTGGTTTGGACTGGATTGGTTTGGATAGGTTTGGTTTGGACTGGATTGGTTTGGTTGGGTTTGAATTGGATTGGTTTGGTTGGGTTTGGATTGAATTGGTTTGGATGGGTTTGGTTTAGACTGGATTGGTTTGGTTTGGTTTGGTTGGGTTTGGATTGGTTGGGTTTGGATTGGTTTAGATTGGTTTGGTTGGGTTTGGATTGGATTGGATTGGTTTGGTTTGGTTGGGTTTGGATTGAATTGGTTTGGATGGGTTTGGCTTTGGATTGGTTTGGTTTGGACTGGATTGGTTTGGTTTGGTTGGGATTGGTTTGGTTGGGTTTGGATTGAATTGGTTTGGATGGGTTTGGCTTTGGATTGGTTTGGTTTGGACTGGATTGGTTTGGTTTGGTTGGGATTGGTTTGGTTGGGTTTGGTTGGGTTTGGATTGAATTGGTTTGGTTTGGTTTTGGATTGGTTTGGTTTGGACTGGATTGGGGAACTCTGTCCTGGTGTGCACAGGTGGAAGTGGAGTTTGCCAAGAACAGCTTTGACAACATGCTGCGGATCCCGACCCTGGAGCAGCTGTTCCAGACCAACGGGACCAGTCTGGGCCTGGACTTCTCTGTGGATGAAGAGGTCCTGGCCCACGAGTCCGGTCAGATTACACCACACACTGTTTTCTCTAAACTCTAAACCCGTGCAGGACTTCATATAGACTCTATGTACAAGCTAGAGTTAGAGATTTCATACTTGCTTCTTTAGAGTAAATTTTATTTTAGTATTGAGTTATTGTTCATGAATCTATTGTTGTGTGCTCCTCATTCCTACTGTTCCACTGTGGTACCAGTAAAGGATCTCATAATCTTAATCCTAATCCTAATTCTATTCAATTCAATGTAATAATAAATAATAATAATACATTTTATTTGAAAGCGCCTTTCAGAACACCCAAGGACACTGTACAATGGACACATTAAAAACAATAAAAACAAGAGCGACAGAATAAAACAGAGTACAATATTGAGAGGGTGCGCGCATAACTAGGTGTTATAGGACTGTCTGAACAGGTGAGTTTTGAGTCTGGATTTGAAGAATATGAATATGAATATTGAATATGTATTCTTATATTGCATTAAATCACCACAGTTGTCATCTTGGAGGTCTTTCCAGAACCATCATATTCACCGACACAGATCAGAGAATCCAACTGTTAATCTTAATCCTAATCTGAGTCTACATGTTGTTGTCATGGCAGGATCCACAGACTTTGGGAATGTGACGTTTGAGGTTCCTGGGATTCATCCGTACTTCTACATCGGATCAGACGCTCTGAATCACACCGAGGAGTACACAGGAGCTGCAGGTGCGGACCAGAGGCAGTCTGGGAACTGGAACTACTGTAGCCACAACCAGAGGCAGTCTGGGAACTGGAACTACTGTAGCCACAACCAGAGGCAGTCTGGGAACTGGAACTACTGTAGCCACAACCAGAGGCAGTCTGGGAACTGGAACTACTGTAGCCACAACCAGAGGCAGTCTGGGAACTGGAACTACTGTAGCCACAACCAGAGGCAGTCTGGGAACTGGAACTACTGTAGCCACAACCAGAGGCAGTCTGGGAACTGGAACTACTGTAGCCACAACCAGAGGCAGTCTGGGAACTGGAACTACTGTAGCCACAACCAGAGGCAGTCTGGGAACTGGAACTACTGTAGCCACAACCAGAGGCAGTCTGGGAACTGGAACTACTGTAGCCACAACCAGAGGCAGTCTGGGAACTGGAACTACTGTAGCCACAACCAGAGGCAGTCTGGGAACTGGAACTACTGTAGCCACAACCAGAGGCAGTCTGGGAACTGGAACTACTGTAGCCACAACCAGAGGCAGTCTGGGAACTGGAACTACTGTAGCCACAACCAGAGGCAGTCTGGGAACTGGAACTACTGTAGCCACAACCAGAGGCCAGTCTGGGAACTGGAACTACTGTAGCCACAACCAGAGGCAGTCTGGGAACTGGAACTACTGTAGCCACAACCAGAGGCAGTCTGGGAACTGGAACTACTGTAGCCACAACCAGAGGCAGTCTGGGAACTGGAACTAGCCACAACAACAACAACATCCATAGTTTAGTGATGGAAGAACAAGATTGATTATTCAGCCTTCATTTGCGGCGCTGTCAATACTTATTTAAATGATTACAGAATTCATTTATCATTTAATTTATCTATTTATTCCAAAAACCATCATTAACATAATTTGACAACAGAATAATACAGTCAATATACAAGGTTTGACTGAATATCCTGAGAAAAAGGTCCAAAACAATACATTTGACATTTCCTGAACTCTCTCAACACTTCTGTCCTTCTGTATTTCATTCTTGTTTTTGTCCAACAACGAGACTGGGCAGGAAAAAATGTCACGTCCATGTCCTAAACCCAACAGGAAGTCCGCCATATTGGATCAAGAGAGGAATTATAAAAATTCACACATTTGATAATTTAGACATCTGTGCGACAATCACAACATGCAGAGCTGGGATCATAAAGTCTGTTTTAGAATACAACATTATCATCAGGGATTTATCACAAATGTGGGTGAATAAAATAATCTTTGGTATCATTGAAGAACTCTATAGCGCCCCCTAAAGAGAGATAGGAGGCAGCACAAGTTGATGAAGGTCGAAGGGAGGGTTAGGGACTACAACACGACTTGCGGTTGTAATTGTCAGTTGTGACGTTGCAGGAGACGATAAGGCCCAGGTCTACACCCTGAGGATGGCCAAGGCCCTGGTCATGACCGCTCTGGACGTCCTGCTGAGCCCGGAGCTGCTGCAGCAAGTCCGACTGGAGTTTACTCACGTTAAAGAACAGGAAACACAGAAGGAGCGCTCACTGAGGACCACTCCCCAGGGGCCCGGACCACTCCCCAGGGGCCCGGACCTCTGAAGACACAGCAGGAGGAGTAGCGGGGGTTAGTCACAGAAAAAATCTAATCAAAATCATCAGTTCTGGCCTTTTCAGCAGAACAGACCTGTTTCTATTGCCCACTGTGGTGCATGATTTTATAGAAATGATTCTTGATCCATTAATAGAGATTTTTGAATTTTTGTTTTGGGACAGTGGCGGATCGGGGCCTTTCCACGGGGAGTTTGCATGTTCTCCCTGTGTTTTCATAGGTTTCCAAGTGCCCCAGTTTCCTCTAGGTACCCAGGTTTCCTCCAGGTGCTCCACGTTTCCTCCAGGTGCTCCGGTTTCCCCTGCCACTAAAACAGCATAGAGATTTACTACTTGTTTCTTTATTATGCTAAAGTTATTTTTTTATTGAATTTAAAACAATACAATATTTTGATTAATGAATCTACTGTTGTGTGCTCCTCATTCCTACTGTTCTGTCACCAGCGATGCAACACTGACATTTCCCCGCTGTGGGACAGATAAAGGATCTTTGAATCAACAGGTCTGAGTGATCGCAGACTGTGGAGAGAATGGGAAAAAACATCATCTGTTCTTCAAATGTAACAGGCTTTGGGTGACCTTAGTCTGTGAAATGTGTCATATAAATAAACTTCACATACTTCCTTCCTTCCGGAGGTTTCTCACTTTATCCCACTGGGTTTTTAATCGTTCCTCACCGATGACGGAGGGTCTAAGGACAGAGACGGTCCCGCTCTCTATGAACCAACGGCTCCATGTGTTTATCGTCCATCCTACACAGTGGTTAGGACTCTCACCTCTCAGCAAGAAGGTCCTGGGTTCGAATCTCGGTCGGAACGGGGCCTTTCTGTGTGGAGTTTTTATGTTCTCCCCGTGCTTGCGTAGGTTTCCTCCAGGTGCTCCAGTTTCCCCTACCACTAAAAAACATGCACAATAGATAGAATCCTCCAGCACTGATCCTGACCCAGAGCATCAACATCTGGAGGTTCCCGGGCGCTGTTACTACGGCGACCACTGCTCCTCACGTAAGCCTTTGGGCATCAGGGTCAAATGCAGAGGATGGATGGTCCTACGGGGATTAATAAAGTGCACATTTACCTTTAAAAAGTGATTAAAAAGTCAAAAATGCTCAAATCTGGCAAAATGTGTCTTAATCTGAGCACACTCTGACTGAGCCTGAAAACCAGATTCTTTGATGGGACAAAACAAAATGATGTTGTTATAAAAAGATACCGAGGGGTTTGTGAGACTGGCCAGACCCAGACCATGATTAAAAGAAACTGATTCTATTTTTTTAATTATTACTATTACTTTTATCTCCCTTTTAAAAACTGTTTATGATGCTCTGTTTTATTATGAAATGATTGTATATTTATTGACTTTTTAATGCATTTTGATCTGTTTTTTCATTTTTCTTGTGAAGCACTTTGAATTGCTGTGTAAACGAATTTGGCGATACAAATGTCTCCCTTGGAATGAGGAAATAAGTTTTTACAGTTTTCCAGGTCACGTCAGTCTCTGTTTCCGGCGGTTCTGAAGAGGCTAATCCTGGTTTATTTACCGGGTTTGTTCACAATGACATGTTGGCCTGAGCCTGGGCTTTGTCTCAACCACGCTCCAAATTTTGCATAAGCCACAGCAGATGCCACGGAGCGTTGCATAAGAGCGGAAGTATAATCAGCAGTTAATATCACATTACTGTTCCCAAACGGACGCATTAAAACCATTTAGGAAAAATAAACAATTTAATACAAAACACTTTAGAGACAGTTCATTTAAACAGATCTCACCATTAACAATGTCAGTTATCTTTCTTATCAGTTTATGCATTTGGACGTTTGTATTGTAAGTATTGTATCAATCCAAAGAGAATGTAAACATGGCAGAGATGCAGCTGGTGTCCTGGAGACTCAACAAAACAGAATCTAAATCAGATTCATCAGAAATGTAAAAATTAATACTGTGTTTATTACAAAAGATGGATTCAAATATGTACAGATGTCGTCACTAAGCAACGGAAAGATCAGGACGTCAGGCGTGTTCTTTCAGAGGACATCAGGCGTGTTCTTTCAGAGGACGTCAGGCGTGTTCTTTCAGAGGACATCAGGCGTGTTCTTTCAGAGGACGTCAGGCGTGTTCTTTCAGAGGACGTCAGGCGTGTTCCTTCAGAGGACGTCAGGCGTGTTCCTTCAGAGGACGTCAGGCGTGTTCCTTCAGAGGACGTCAGGCGTGTTCTTTCAGAGGACGTCAGGCGTGTTCTTTCAGAGGACGTCAGGCGTGTTCTTTCAGAGGACGTCAGGTGTGTTCTTTCAGAGGACGTCAGGCGTGTTCTTTCAGAGGACGTCAGGCGTGTTCTTTCAGAGGACGTCAGGCGTGTTCTTTCAGAGGACGTCAGGTGTGTTCTTTCAGAGGACGTCAGGTGTGTTCTTTCAGAGGACGTCAGGCGTGTTCTTTCAGAGGATTTCAGAGGACGTCAGGACGTGTTCTTTCAGAGGACGTCAGGACGTGTTCTTTCAGAGGACGTCAGGACGTGTTCTTTCAGAGGACGTCTGCCTTTGACACTGTCGACCATGAGATCCTCTTACAGAGACTAGAGGACTGGGTTGGCGTCGCTGGCACCGCCCTAAGTTGGTTTAGGTCTTACCTTGAAGACAGGAAGTACTTTGTGGAGATTGGAAACTGTGTCTCAGATCATATGGCCCTGACCTGTGGAGTACCACAGGGGTCGATCCTGGGACCTCTTCTGTTCAATCTCTACATGCTGCCGTTAGGTCAGTTAATACGCAGAAACAAAGTGTCCTATCATAACTATGCAGACGACACTCAGATCTATGTCTCACTGACTGCAGGAGAACATGGACCAGTGGACTCACTCCTTCACTGTATCCAACAGATCAGTGAGTGGATGCAAAACAACTTCCTTCAGCTAAACGCAGACAAAACTGAAATGATTGTCTTTGGTCCAGAAACAAAGAGAGAGCGTCATCTGTCACCTACAGTCTCTCTCCCTAAAACCTTCAAACAAGGTCAGAAATCTAGGGGTAATACTGGACTCAGACTTAAATTTTAATAGCCACATCAAATCAGTAACATCAGCAGCAGCTTTTTACCATCTAAAAAACATTGCCAGGATCAAAAACATAGTGTCTAAAGCAGACCTGGAGATTCTTATCCATGCATTTGTCTCCAGTAGGTTAGACTACTGCAATGGCCTGCTCACAGGTCTGTCCAAACAGGCTGTAAAACAGCTGCAGTACATTCAAAATGCAGCAGCTCGAGTCCTGACTAGAACCAGGAAGTACGACCATATTAGTCCTGACTAGAACCAGGAAGTACGACCACATTAGTCCTGACTAGAACCAGGAAGTACGACCACATTAGTCCTGACTAGAACCAGGAAGTACGACCATATTAGTCCTGACTAGAACCAGGAAGTACGACCACATTAGTCCTGACTAGGACCAGGAAGTACGACCATATTAGTCCTGACTAGAACCAGGAAGTACGACCACATTAGTCCTGACTAGAACCAGGAAGTACGACCACATTAGTCCAGTCCTCAGGTCTCTGCACTGGCTTCCTGTGGCTCAGAGAATAGACTTTAAAACAGCTCTGCTTGTTACAAGTCTCTCCATGGCCTCGCACCAAAATATATTAGTGACATGTTAGTCCCATATGAACCAGCCCGGACTCTGAGGAGCACAGGGACTGGACTCCTGCTGGGACCCTGAGGAGCACAGGGACTGGCCTCCTGCTGGGACTCTGAGGAGCACAGGGACTGGCCTCCTGCTGGGACTCTGAGGAGCACAGGGACTGGACTCCTGCTGGGACTCTGAGGAGCACAGGGACTGGACTCCTGCTGGGACTCTGAGGAGCACAGGGACTGGACTCCTGCTGGGACTCTGAGGAGCACAGGGACTGGCCTCCTGCTGGGACTCTGAGGAGCACAGGGACTGGACTCCTGCTGGGACTCTGAGGAGCACAGGGACTGGCCTCCTGCTGGGACTCTGAGGAGCACAGGGACTGGACTCCTGCTGGGACTCTGAGGAGCACAGGGACTGGACTCCTGTTAGTGCCCAGAGTCAGAACTAAACATGGGGAGGCTGCTTTTCAGATTCATGCTGCTAAAATCTGGAACAGTCTTCCTGAAGATGTGAGACAGGCCTCCCCTCTGACAATGTTTAAAACCAGGTTAAAGACAGTTCTGTTTAGCTGTGCTACAACTGAGGGATTTTATATTTTTAGCTTTCTTTTAATGTTCTGTGATTATTTATGATTTTAATGCTTTCTTGTTTTGTTCAGCACTTTGAATTGCCTTGTGTATGAATTGTGCTATACAAATAAACTTGCCTTGCCTAATTTGTAGATGTGACACCACAGAACAGGTGAAGATGTGTTTGATAGTGTCACGGTGGCTGAGTGGTTAGCTCAGGTTGTTTTATGTTTGTACTTGTGCACACTGAGGACTTTTGCTAATGAATTCCAGTGTGGTTTTACTGCAAATGGCAAATAAAATGAATCTGATCTGATCTGAATCTGAATCTGGTCAGCGTTATCTACTAGAGCCACTTTTGGACCAAGAACCACTTTTGGACCAAGAGCCACTATTGGACCAAGAACCACTATTGGACCAAGAACCACTTTTGGACCAAGAACCACTATTGGACCATCCTGTAAAGAAGTTTTTGAGAGGAAATAAGACGCCATACAAAAGCATAGGATAATTCTCTTTCCGGGTACACCCCCACCGGGGGGAGTGAGATAGCAGCATGTCACCGCAGGTGCTCATGGACCTTTTGGAGCCGGGACCCGCCCAGACTGGTCTACATCAGACTCATTCTAGGCAATGTTGGGGAAGTGTCTTGTTTAGCTTCATACATTTTCACTTGCAGTGGCACCACTTTCAGAGTGGAGTTTGCATGTTCTACCTGTGTCTACGCAAAACACACAACTCTGTTAGTCCTGACCAAGCTGAGCACCAAAGATCTTCTCCAGACAGAGACATTGGAAGGACGGGTCAAATGCAGAGGACATTGGGAAAATAACTAAAATGTAAATAGGAGAATTTTATGGTTTGACGAGCACATATCTCCAGAATGATGGACAATTGTCTTGATGATCCACCCGGAAGTAGAAAATCCTCCTATATCCCTTTAACTAGTGAGAGAGATCCAGACTCCAACTTCTGTTGTTTTTGTGACATAGTTCCATGTACAGTTGTGTTGAATCATTTTGATAAGTTTTTGCTCCTGTCTTTTCAGGAGTCGATGTGAAACTATGTCTTCTAGTCACAGGTAGATGGACCAATAGACCACGTTGAAGAAGAAGTAGGACGCAGGAAAGACGACCCTGGAGTACTTGTCGATGGCGTGCGTATCAATCCACATGGAGTTGTAGGCGCTGGAGCCCACGTGGCCGGTCACCTGGTCGTTCTCCATGGCCAGCTCCACCAGCATCCTCTCCCGCTTCACCCCGTTCTCCTCGGGCAGACCGTAGTGACCCGTGGTGTTGGCGTCGACCTCGCTGTAGCTGGACGAAAGCACGCCAGGGTGAGCCAGTCCACACGTGCAGGGTAGCTGCAGTCACACAAGCAAAGAGTCACACAAGCAACACACAATTTAATGCAGACTCTACGGACCATTTCTGTCAATATATATAATATATATAACCAGCCCGGACTCTGAGGAGCACAGGGACTGGACTCCTGCTGGGACTCTGAGGAGCACAGGGACTGGCCTCCTGCTGGGACTCTGAGGAGCACAGGGACTGGACTCCTGCTGGGACTCTGAGGAGCACAGGGACTGGACTCCTGCTGGGACTCTGAGGAGCACAGGGACTGGCCTCCTGCTGGGACTCTGAGGAGCACAGGGACTGGACTCCTGTTAGTGCCCAGAGTCAGAACTAAACATGGGGAGGCTGCTTTTCAGATTCATGCTGCTAAAATCTGGAACAGTCTTCCTGAATATGTGAGACAGGCCTCCTCTCTGACAATGTTTAAAACCAGGTTAAAGACAGTTCTGTTTAGCTGTGCTACAACTGAGGGATTTTATATTTTTATCTTTCTTTTTAATGTTCTGTGATTATTTATGATTTTAATGCTTTCTTGTTTTGTTCAGCACTTTGAGTTGCCTTGTGTATGAATTGTGCTATATAAATAAACTTGCCTTGTCTTGCCTAGTTGGTTGGAGGCACCATTGAGTTAGTTTTTGTATAGCCCTAAGTCACAACAGCAGTCGTGGTCCCTATGGACCAACGGTTCTTATCTGTTAGTTATTATTGCATTCCCTGTGTTCCAACTGTTTGATTCTCTGATCTGTTGTTGGCAAATCAACAACTTTGTGAATTCCTCCGAGACGCCTGTTGTTGTGCTTTAGAGGGACACCAAGATAAATGGAACTCACAGCCTCGCGCAGCTTCCTCTCTTTGCGCTCCTGCAGCGTGGACAGATAGTTCACCGCCGCGTACTCGATCACGGACAGAAAGACAAAAACAAAACTGATCCAGAGATAGATGTCCACAGCTTTGATGTAGGACACTCTGGGCATCGAGGCGTTGACTCCGGTGATGATGGTGGACATGGTCAGGACTGTGGTGATGCCTGCACACAACAACAACAACAATAACACACAACAACACACAACAACAACCTGAAGCAGGAGCTCAACCCCAAACAGAAGAGAGTTGGGGCCTCACCCAGAGGGACCCTGGCAGGGACGGCTCTGCGGTCGATCCAGAAGGACACCCAGGACAGCATGACCATGAGCGTGGCGGGAAAGTAGGTCTGCAGCAGGAAGAAGAAGATGTGCCGCCGCAGAGTGAAGTTGATGTACAGACGGTTGTACCAGCCTGGACACACACACACACACAGACACACACACAGGAGCACACACACACACACACACACACACACACACACATATAGGAGCACAGACACACACAGTAAGGTCAGAGGTAACCTGAAATGTACCTGTGCTGCTGAAAAAGGCCATGTACCTGTGCTGCTGTAAAAGGCCATGTACCTGTGCTGCTGTAAAAGGCCATGTACCTGTGCTGCTGTAAAAGGCCATGTACTTGTGCTGCTGTAGAAGGCCATGTACCTGTGCTGCTGGAAAAGGCCATGTACCTGTGCTGCTGTAGTAGGCCATGTACCTGTGCTGCTGAAAAAGGCCATGTACCTGTGCTGCTGTAAAAGGACATGTACCTGTGCTGCTGTAGAAGGCCATGTACCTGTGCTGCTGTAGAAGGCCATGTACCTGTGCTGCTGTAGAAGGCCATGTACCTGTGCTGCTGTAGAAGGCCATGTACCTGTGCTGCTGTAGAAGGCCATGTACCTGTGCTGCTGTAGAAGGACATGTACCTGTGCTGCTGTAGAAGGCCATGTACCTGTGCTGCTGTAGAAGGACATGTACCTGTGCTGCTGTAGAAGGCCATGTACCTGTGCTGCTGTAGAAGGCCATGTACCTGTGCTGCTGTAGAAGGCCATGTACCTGTGCTGCTGTAAAAGGCCATGTACCTGTGCTGCTGTAGAAGGCCATGTACCTGTGCTGCTGAAAAAGGACATGTACCTGTGCTGCTGTAGAAGGCCATGTACCTGTGCTGCTGAAAAAGGACATGTACCTGTGCTGCTGTAGAAGGCCGTGTACCTGTGCTGCTGTAGAAGGCCGTGTAACCTGTGCTGCTGTAGAAGGCCATGTACCTGTGCTGCTGAAAAAGGACATGTACCTGTGCTGCTGTAGAAGGCCATATACCTGTGCTGCTGAAAAAGGACATGTACCTGTGCTGCTGTAGAAGGCCGTGTACCTGTGCTGCTGTAGAAGGCCGTGTACCTGTGCTGCTGTAGAAGGCCAGTTTGGTGGTGGTGTGGAACTCCTGGATGAGGAACTGGGACAGAGAGATCTTGTCGTCGGTGCTCAGAGAGCGGTTCCCTTCTTTCCAGTACAGCATCAGGTCGTCGTCGGTGTAAGCATCTGAGACAGAGCCAGAGTCAGAACAGGCTCTCTACTCTCTGTCTGGTAACGGGGCATACGCACAGCTCTCGATCTCCAGGGAGCAGGTCTGAGTGTCCAGAGGGAAGCGGCTGAGGTCCATGCTGCACATGGCGGTCACTGTCACCCTGTCACACAGATTCAAGCATTTATTTGTATGGCACAGTCTGTGTACGAGGCCATTCAAAGTGCTTCACAGGAACAGAAACACAGATCAAAATAAGTTTGTGTGAGCTTCAGTCGGACGGGGATTATTCAAAACAAAGGAATCTAAATCTGGAGAGTTCAATCTCCAACTCGCGGCTGAGCTTTCATTCCCTTTCAAAAGATCTTTGGATAAGAACGAAGCGTCGGAAAACCTGCAAACTGAAGAATAGGTGATGTCTGAGCAACCGTCCTTTGTTTTTACAGATCAAAACACATGAAAGAACCAAAAGGCAATAAAATATACAATCATTTCATGTCAAAACAGAGAAGCACAAAAGTGTTGGGCGTTAAACTCAATAATGTGGGTTTAAAAAGAAAGATAAAAACGATAAACAGTACAGGAGACCAGTCCCTGTGCTCCTCAGAGTCCCAGCAGGAGACCAGTCCCTGTGCTCCTCAGAGTCCCAGCAGGAGACCAGTCCCTGTGCTCCTCAGAGTCCCAGCAGGAGGCCAGTCCCTGTGCTCCTCAGAGTCCCAGCAGGAGGCCAGTCCCTGTGCTCCTCAGAGTCCCAGCAGGAGGCCAGTCCCTGTGCTCCTCAGAGTCCCAGCAGGAGGCCAGTCCCTGTGCTCCTCAGAGTCCCAGCAGGAGGCCAGTCCCTGTGCTCCTCAGAGTCCCAGCAGGAGGCCAGTCCCTGTGCTCCTCAGAGTCCCAGCAGGAGACCAGTCCCTGTGCTCCTCAGAGTCCCAGCAGGAGGCCAGTCCCTGTGCTCCTCAGAGTCCCAGCAGGAGGCCAGTCCCTGTGCTCCTCAGAGTCCCAGCAGGAGGCCAGTCCCTGTGCTCCTCAGAGTCCCAGCAGGAGACCAGTCCCTGTGCTCCTCAGAGTCCCAGCAGGAGGCCAGTCCCTGTGCTCCTCAGAGTCCCAGCAGGAGGCCAGTCCCTGTGCTCCTCAGAGTCCCAGCAGGAGGCCAGTCCCTGTGCTCCTCAGAGTCCCAGCAGGAGACCAGTCCCTGTGCTCCTCAGAGTCCCAGCAGGAGGCCAGTCCCTGTGCTCCTCAGAGTCCCAGCAGGAGGCCAGTCCCTGTGCTCCTCAGAGTCCCAGCAGGAGGCCAGTCCCTGTGCTCCTCAGAGTCCCAGCAGGAGGCCAGTCCCTGTGCTCCTCAGAGTCCCAGCAGGAGGCCAGTCCCTGTGCTCCTCAGAGTTGCTTCATATGACACTAACATGTCACAGACTTTGGTAGGGTCCATAGAGTTCAGAAACAACAAAGGTTTAGAGAAGAACATTGGTCTTTACTCTAATGTATTTTAACATCTGTTCTGAACCGTTGTTCCGTCAGTGAGTGGACCTGGCTTGGACACGTTCACCTGAAGGGCTGTCTGAAGGCTGTATGCAGATTTAGTTTGCAGCAGAGATGATAAATGAAAAAACATAATCCCGCTCACAGGATCAGAGCGGCCCCAGTGGAGTGTCACTGTTCAATCTGCCCTTGCTCCCGCCCCTCACATTAATCCAGCCATGTGATCAGAGCCTTATCTACTAGTTACTATCCCACTCCGCGGCTCCATATGTGGAGCGAGCACGTGGGGCTGAGCCCTATGTGTCAGAATGAAGATTAGAATGGGGCTTTTATCCTGATTATTAGCCACCTGCGTTGGCTCGTATACGTCTCTGTCTTAGTCATATCTGTTCAAACGGGACAGTGGGCCGCGACCATGTGATGTGCCTGGTGCCAATATGTGACTGCAGTGAGTGGAGCGTTGGCTGTGGGCCAGCTGTTCCTCTGAATGTGGATTACTGACTACACTGAGGCCCGGGGACTCTCTAAAATTAAAAATGTTGAACTGTGGAGCAACTGCTCTGATAATTGGCACAACCTTCTCCTGAAACACATCGTCTGGAGCAGCAGCTGGAGAGTGTTTGTCTTAGAGAACCAACACACCACTAACACCCTGACCTGCCCCAGTGAGCCGCTCCTGCTGACAACACATATGTGTATGTATCAGAGGTGGGACAAAGTCATTGTTTAGCAAGTCACAAGTCAGTCTCAATTCATTGCCCTCAAGTCCCGAGTCAAGTCACAAGTCAAGACAGGCAAGTCCCGAGTCGAGTCCAAGTCAAAGGCCAACAAATCTCAAGTCAGTCCCAAGTCCTACGGTTTGACTTTCGAGTCCTCTCGAGTCTTTTTGACCGCGATTTGTTTCTTGTTGGTCTCCACGTACTTTTGTAGGCAAACAAAATAATGTTAGGAATCATTTTGCTGGTGCATTCTCGTTGGTCTCTGACCCATGGACTAACAGTTTGTTCCATGTTGTTGGCTGCTGGTAAATCAAAACTATGTTGTGCCAGATGCAGGCTCAGTTACACATGCACAGACCACACATAAAATCAGAGCAGTCCGTGTCAACATACTTTTTATCTTTGGGGTTTTTAATGGGAAGTAGCAAGTGCAGCATATATGAATATGAGTATTGGGCTAGGACCTGTATCTATATAATCAGTTTAATGTCCGTAGTGGTTATTGTTCCAAATGTCCTACTGTAGAATAGGGGTAGTATGAGGGGTCTAGGCTTTGGACCTGGGGCAGCTCGCCATCAACTGGACCAGCATTAGCAATATCTCATAATTACCAATATATCATTACATAATAAAATGTCTCATATAAATTAATTCAATCAGTCAAAGCACTGATTCTCATATCAATGCACCATAAACAATAGTGCAAATATTAATCTAGCTTAGTGCACATAATCAAAACAACTATCTAATGTATGCAAACTTTAGCAGGAGGAGCACAGCAAAAACATACTCATAATAATAGGCCTCGGCGCCCACACAGAAAAATATAAGAAAGAGCCAACAGAGCAGCGCAGGCTAGCGCTAGTTTGACTCACCAGTTCCTCTTTAAAACACGGCACACGGTGTGACAACTGCGTCGATTCAATTGTATGAGGCGCCTGTAGTGAAAGCATATAATTACGGTTTGTAGAACAAAATATGACGTTAGGTCGCGATAAATACCTGCAGCTCGCTCATTTCCAGCTCCCCTACGACAACACACCCACCGGTGAATGCAGTCCGCTTGTTTAGGGAAGTGTTGCTGCGCGAACTGCCTGGAACTCACGTTCGAACTCTCTCGCGAGCGCTACAACTACCGCGAGGCTTTGTTTCTTCAGAGACGGCATAGATAGAAAGAGAGATGCGGAGAAAGGTAAAAATGGCCCGGGTTACGCAAGTCTTTACAAGTCAATTGGCGCAAGTCCAAGTGAAAGTCAGAGTCATTGATGTTAAAGTCCAAGCCGAGTTGCAAGTCTTTTTATATTTGGTCAAGTCGAGTCTAAAGTCATCAAAATCATGACTCGAGTCTGACTCGAGTCCAAGTCACATGACTCGAGTCCACACCTCTGGTATGTATAAATATATATATATAATGTATGTATTCATACGGAGCTCACTCGTTCTGCTGAAGAGGGCCGGGTAAGCTCTGGACATGGTCATTATGGAATGTTCTGGAATATCGTCTCTTTTAGATCTTCCACCTCCGCTGCTGTGGCCTAAAGTGCTGCTGCATTTTATTTCTATTGTTTGCTGCTTTTAGAATGATCTATTTATTTGTTTTGTTTGTTTGGATGTATGCATTTCTCCTTCAGCGATCAATAAAGTATCTGTCTCTCTCTGTTTGGGTCTGAGTTGAATTCATAAAATGGGAAAGTTAAAGCAGATATTTCACATTTGTGTTAAGTTCTGTTTCATGTTTGAGGTGTTTTGGATCAGGCAAAGGATTTCCTGAAGAAAAGTAGATGAGCCCAGATATTTAGACTGAACCAAAACTGGACAAAAGGTAAAGAAATATTTTCATCCTAGACTGATCAATCCGGCAATTATAATTTTTAAGCTATTAAGCTATTAAGCTACTTATGCCTTTTTGCTTGAATGCATTTGGATCTGTGTTTGTTTTCTTGATAAACATGTGTAACCTCTGTATTGACCTCTTACCATCAAGTTAATGATAATAAGATAACATTATTTCAGGGGCCACTGATGTGGCCTGACAGCCCTGGATGGTGTCAGCTCTGATCTGTATCCAACAGTCGGACCAGCCTCAAAACCTCATCTGTCTCTGTCTCTGCAAACGCTTTGCAGAATTCCACAGTTTGACACAATCTCTCTCGTTGCTCATCATCAGGAGTCCCACAAATGAAGCGGAATTCAGATTAATTTGCAGAAAAACCACATTAGAAAAACTGTGCAAGACTGCCCCAGTGTGTACCAGAATTTCAGACTAGAAGAATGAAGCTCACAGCGCTCAAAGTCCTCCCACTGCATCTGTCAATCACACTCAAATCTTCCTGGGAGCAATCATGCTCTGCCCGTATCAAGCTCCATCCAAGCAGCAGCTTCATTCACGCTGCAACCCTCCTCCTCCCCGTCTCCGCCTCGTTCCGGCTCGTTCTGGCTCTTTTCATCCCTCTCCTGTAGCTCCCACCACCAGAGTCTAGGCCCCGGGGGATTTCATCTCATAATCTCTTTCCCCTTCTGCAGTTGTCCTGTTCTCTGTCGGGGTCTAAGGCCAAATCCTAACCACATTCTGTACAACACAATAAATGTAATCTTGAAAATCACAAGTGTGATTTATGTTGTGTCAGATGAATGCCAACAATATACAATTCTAATAATACTCATGTTTTGTCTGTTAGTCTCTCCAGATGAAAACCAATGGAATTCTGAGACTTTGGAGTTGGATCCTTCTCTGTGTTCTCTGACATTGTTCCCACTTATCATTAGAGGGCAAAACTACAGGACCTAAGCTTCACTAATAGTCCAAAAGGGCTGTACTGTGTGTGTTACTGCATGTATTGTGTGTGTGTTACTGCATGTATTGTGTGTGTTACTGCATGTATTGTGTGTGTATGTTTTTAATTGTGAAGCTCTTTCTGATCCTGGTCTGTTAAAGGCGCTACACATTGAAATGGCAACACTTTAGATTAGCGCTCACTCATTTACAGCTAACTGAGTGCTAATTAGTGTACCCTAACTCTAACTCTGACTCTGACTCTAACCCTAACCCTAACTCTAACTCTAACTCTAACTCTAACCCTAACTCTGACTCTAACTCTAACTCTAACCCTAACCCTAACCCTAACTCTGACCGTAACTCTGACCCTAACTCTAACCCTAACTCTGACCCTAACTCTGACCCTAACTCTAACTCTGACCCTAACTCTAACCCTAACTCTGACCGTAACTCTGACCCTAACTCTAACCCTAACTCTGACCCTAACTCTGACCCTAACTCTAACTCTGACCCTAACTCTGACCCTAACTCTAACTCTGACTCTAACTCTAACCCTAACCCTAACTCTGACCGTAACTCTGACCCTAACTCTAACCCTAACTCTGACCCTAACTCTGACCCTAACTCTAACTCTGACCCTAACTCTGACCCTAACTCTAACTCTGACCCTAACTCTAACTCTGACTCTAACTCTAACCCTAACTCTGACCCTAACTCTGACCGTAACTCTGACCCTAACTCTAACCCTAACTCTGACCCTAACTCTGACCCTAACTCTAACTCTGACCCTAACTCTGACCCTAACTCTAACTCTAACTCTGACCCTAACTCTAACTCTGACTCTAACTCTAACTCTAACCCTAACTCTGACCCTAACTCTAACCCTGACCCTAACTCTGACCCTAACTCTGACTCTAACTCTGACTCTAACCCTAACTCTAATCCACAGGGAAAGTGTCAGTTAGGAGTCAGTTAGATGTGGAATAAGGACTACTAATTGCTTAATAATTACCAACTAGAAACTTGCAATGGCTGAAGCCATTGCGATTGACTGCGGAACAGATCTAATGTGGAAATCTGCTAAAAAAAATCCTTGAAATCCTTTAAAAGGCCTTGAAACTGTTAAAATACTTGATAGATATTTGAAACTCCTGAAGTCCTTGAAATTGTTGAAACCTTTAAACTCCTGAAATCCTTGAAACTGTTGAAACATTGAAACTCCTGAAATCCTTGAAACTTTTTTTAAACCTGGAAACTGTTGAAAGTGTGGAAACTCCTGAAATCCTTGAACCTCCTGATATATCCTTGAAACTGGTTAAATTCTTAAACAGTTGAAATCCTTGAAACTACTGAATGTATTGAAAGTGTCCTTGAAACTGAAAAATCCCCTCACCGCTGAAACAATTTGGTTCCTGTAACTAAGGAAACCTGGTCTGTGGTCATTATCTGGTGGTGGTCTGAGTCTTCGTTTGGGTCTTGGTCTGGTGGTATAATGCAACCTATTAGGTTGCATTATACTGGTTTACATGGAAAAATCCCTATTAGGTTGCATTATACTGGTTTACATGGAAAAATCCCTATTAGGTTGCATTATACTGGTTTACATGGAAAAATCCCTATTAAGTTGCATTATACTGGTTTACATGGAAAAATCTCTATTAAGTTGCATTATACTGGTTTACATGGAAAAATCCCTATTAGGTTGCATTATACTGGTTTACATGTACAAATCCCTATTAAGTTGCTTTATACTGGTTTACATGTAAAAACCCCTATTAGGTTACATTATAGTGGTTTACATGTAAAAATCCTTATTAAGTTGCATTATACTGGTTTACATGTAAAAACCCCTATTAAGTTCCATTATACTGGTTTACATGTAAAAACCCCTATTAAGTTCCATTATACTGGTTTACATGTAAAAACCCTATTAAGTTGCATTATACTGGTTTACATGGAAAAATCCCTATTAGGTTGCATGATTACACTGAAGTCCTTGAAACTGCTGAAGTCCTTGAAACTGCTGAAGTCCTTGAAACTGCTGAAGTCCTTGAAACTGTTGAAGTCCTTGAAACTCTTGAAATCTTGAAACTGCTGAAATCCTTGAAACTGTTGAATCCTTGAAACTGTTGAATCATTGAAACTGTAGAAATGTCTGAAAGAGCTGAAGTCCTATTAAAATGCATGGGCCTATTAAAATGCATTGCAGAATTCTCAATGCAGATTTTTGTCCGATTGCGGAAAAACCGGAAATCGCTGAAGTCCCAAAAGTAATAGCAATAATCTCCCAAACATGTGGAACGTTTTGATGTATAACTTGTGGAAATTGTTGAAAATGTGAAAGCTGTGAAACGTGTCAAAAAAAATGACGGAATAAAGAAATACAAAACCAATGGTTGACTGCGGAAGGTTCCGCAGTCAATCAATTAAGCATAAATCATTCACTTAATTATTTACATGTAATTAGCAGTGTAGAGAGAGCAGAGGAGGTGTGGACTGACCGGAGGCTGTAGAGCACCTTTCCGTCCGGATAAACGCGCAGCATCACGTTGTCGGTGGTGGTGTCGTGGGTGAAGGACTTTTTGGAGTGAACGAAGAACATATCTGGCACCCAGATCTTCTTGACCAGGCGCCCGTCGAACGTCATGCTCTGGTTGTGGTTGCTGTGAAACGACAGGCGCTCATCCTTCCAGTAGTGGCGCAGGTACAAGGTCATGGTGAAGTCCTGCAGAAGACCAGAAGAGGCTAGACACCAGGAGCAGAGGGTAACGCCAAGGGACAGGAGGAGCAAAGGTACAAACAATGTTCTCCTTTATAGTGTCATGGTGTGGATTTTGTTATTTTGTGTCTCTCTGTACCTGTGTCTCTGTGTCTCTCTGTACCTGTGTCTCTCTGTGTCTATATGTACCTGTGTCTCTGTGTCTCTCTGTACCTGTGTCTCTCTGTGTCTATATGTACCTGTGTCTCTGTGTTTATATGTACCTGTGTCTCTGTGTTTATATGTACCTGTGTTTCTGTGTCTCTCTGTACCTGTGTCTCTCTGTGTCTATATGTACCTGTGTCTCTGTGTCTATATGTACCTGTGTCTCTGTGTTTATATGTACCTGTGTCTATATGTACATGTGTCTCTCTGTGTTTATATGTACCTGTGTCTCTGTGTCTATATGTACCTGTGTTTCTGTGTCTATATGTACCTGTGTCTCTCTGTGTTTATATGTACCTGTGTCTCTGTGTCTATATGTACCTGTGTTTCTGTGTCTATATGTACCTGTGTCTATATGTACATGTGTCTCTGTGTCTATATGTACCTGTGTCTCTCTGTGTCTATATGTACCTGTGTCTCTGTGTCTCTATGTACCTGTGTCTCTCTGTGTCTATATGTACCTGTGTCTCTATGTACCTGTGTCTCTCTGTGTCTATATGTACCTGTGTCTCTGTGTCTATATGTACCTGTGTCTCTGTGTCTATATGTACCTGTGTCTCTGTGTCTATATGTACCTGTGTCTCTGTGTCTACAGTATATGTACCTGTGTCTCTCTGTGTCTATATGTACCTGTGTCTCTGTGTCTATATGTACCTGTGTCTCTGTGTCTATATGTACCTGTGTCTCTGTGTGTCTATATGTACCTGTGTCTCTGTGTCTATATGTACCTGTGTCTCTGTGTCTATATGTACCTGTGTCTCTCTGTGTCTATATGTACCTGTGTCTCTGTGTCTATATGTTCCTGTGTCTCTGTGTCTACAGTATATGTACCTGTGTCTCTCTGTGTCTATATGTACCTGTGTC
This sequence comes from Knipowitschia caucasica, assembly GCA_964034765.1. Classification (NCBI taxonomy): domain Eukaryota; kingdom Metazoa; phylum Chordata; class Actinopteri; order Gobiiformes; family Gobiidae; genus Knipowitschia; species Knipowitschia caucasica. The sequence goes on from OZ035839.1 coordinate 1,720,647, forward strand.
TCTCTGTGTGTCTATATGTACCTGTGTCTCTGTGTCTATATGTACCTGTGTCTCTCTGTGTCTATATGTACCTGTGTCTCTGTGTCTATATGTACCTGTGTCTCTGTGTCTATATGTACCTGTGTCTCTGTGTCTATATGTACCTGTGTCTCTATGTACCTGTGTCTCTGTGTCTATATGTACCTGTGTCTCTGTGTCTATATGTACCTGTGTCTCTGTGTCTATATGTACCTGTGTATCTGTGTCTATATGTACCTGTGTCTCTCTGTGTCTATATGTACCTGTGTCTCTGTGTCTATATGTACCTGTGTCTCTGTGTGTCTATATGTACCTGTGTCTCTGTGTCTATGTGTACCTGTGTCTCTGTGTCTATATGTACCTGTGTCTCTGTATCTATATGTACCTGTGTCTCTGTGTGTCTATATGTACCTGTGTCTCTGTGTCTATATGTACCTGTGGTTCTGTGTGTCTATATGTACCTGTGTCTCTGTGTCTATATGTACCTGTGTCTCTCTGTGTCTATATGTACCTGTGTCTCTGTGTCTCTATGTACCTGTGTCTCTCTGTGTCTATATGTACCTGTGTCTCTATGTACATGTGTCTCTGTGTCTATATGTACCTGTGTCTCTCTGTGTCTATATGTACCTGTGTCTCTGTGTCTATATGTACCTGTGTCTCTGTGTGTCTATATGTACCTGTGTCTCTGTGTCTATGTGTACCTGTGTCTCTGTGTCTATATGTACCTGTGTCTCTGTATCTATATGTACCTGTGTCTCTGTGTGTCTATATGTACCTGTGTCTCTGTGTCTATATGTACCTGTGGTTCTGTGTGTCTATATGTACCTGTGTCTCTGTGTCTATATGTACCTGTGTCTCTCTGTGTCTATATGTACCTGTGTCTCTGTGTCTCTATGTACCTGTGTCTCTGTGTCTATATGTACCTGTGTCTATATGTACATGTGTCTCTGTGTCTATATGTACCTGTGTCTCTCTGTGTCTATATGTACCTGTGTCTCTGTGTCTCTATGTACCTGTGTCTCTCTGTGTCTATATGTACCTGTGTCTCTATGTACCTGTGTCTCTCTGTGTCTATATGTACCTGTGTCTCTGTGTCTATATGTACCTGTGTCTCTGTGTCTATATGTACCTGTGTCTATATGTACCTGTGTCTCTCTGTGTCTATATGTACCTGTGTCTCTGTGTCTATATGTACCTGTGTCTCTGTGTCTATATGTACCTGTGTCTCTGTGTGTCTATATGTACCTGTGTCTCTGTGTCTATATGTACCTGTGTCTCTGTGTCTATATGTACCTGTGTCTCTGTGTGTCTATATGTACCTGTGTCTCTCTGTGTCTATATGTACCTGTGTCTCTGTGTCTATATGTTCCTGTGTCTCTGTGTCTACATATATGTACCTGTGTCTCTCTGTGTCTATATGTACCTGTGTCTCTGTGTCTATATGTACCTGTGTCTCTGTGTCTATATGTTCCTGTGTCTCTGTGTCTACAGTATATGTACCTGTGTCTCTCTGTGTCTATATGTACCTGTGTCTCTGTGTCTATATGTACCTGTTCTGTGTCTATATGTACCTGTGTTCTGTGTCTATATGTACCTGTGTCTCTCTGTGTCTATATGTACCTGTGTCTATATGTACTGTGTCTCTGTGTCTATATGTACCTGTGCTCCTCTGTCTATATGTACCTGTGTCTCTGTGTCTATATGTACCTGTGTCTCTCTGTGTCTATATGTACCTGTGTCTTGGTCTATATGTACCTGTGTCTCTCTGTGTCTATATGTACCTGTGTCTCTGTGTCTATATGTACCTGTGCTCCTCTGTCTATATGTACCTGTGTCTATATGTACCTGTGTCTCTGTGTCTATATGTACCTGTGTCTATATGTACCTGTGTCTCTGTGTCTATATGTACCTGTGCTCCTCTGTCTATATGTACCTGTGTCTCTGTGTCTATATGTACCTGTGTCCTCTGTCTATATGTACCTGTGTCTATATGTACATGTGTGTCTATATGTACCTGTGCTCCTCTGTCTATATGTACCTGTGTCTATATGTACATGTGTGTCTATATGTACCTGTGCTCCTCTGTCTATATGTACCTGTGTCTATATGTACATGTGTGTCTATATGTACCTGTGCTCCTCTGTCTATATGTACCTGTGGGTCTATATGTACCTGTGCTCCTCTCTTGTTGCTGGTCCGTTATACTGTCAGTGTTCCTGGTTCCGTGTTTCTTTGGATGTGTGTGTTTTCTCCTGGAGTTTTGTTTTTTTATAATTAAATCATTATTTTGGGTCCTTCCTGCTTCTCGCCAGAAACATGAAGTTGGACCTTTTTGACCCGGGACCCGCCCTGACCGGTCCGAGCCGACCCAGACCAAACACTGCAGAGGTTTTAGTCGAGCCGTGGCTGCAGCTGTGGTTGCAGCTGTGGTTGCAGCTGTGGCTGCAGCTGAGGTGACGCAGAGGAAGAGGAAACAGAAGTGTGGGTCTGAAGGCCATGAACCGTCTGGTTTCAGCAGTCGCAGCTGTGGTCGCAGCTGTGGTCGCAGCTGTGGTTGCAGCTGTGGTCGCTGTGGTCGCAGCTGTGGTCGCAGCTGTGGTCGCAGCTGTGTTGAAGAGAAGCAGCTCGAGTTATCATTATGAAAAAGGAAGAACATGATAATTAAACATGTATGACCTGAGCTGAAAAGACCTGGGCTCAAAGACACCTTTAAGTTCAGAAACGCTCTGATGGAAAGAGTTTGTTTTTGTACAGATCAATAGTGAAGGGTTTTATCGCCTGTTTCTTTCAGCCATAATATTACATGTTTAGGATTCTGCACAGTTCTTATCTAGTGCTAATGTTGAACTGTTCTCACAAAGCCATGGATCAACGGTACAAGAACATGGGACAGAGACTGGAATGGAAACGTAACTCTCCAATGAATGGATCCAAGAGATAAAAGTGCAGAGTCAGACACTCTCCACCGCTCACATCCACGTCCAGTTATACAGTTGTGTAGAGCAGTGTTTCTCAGACTGGGGTACGCGTATATATAGACAGTATTTTATTAAGCCAGCAGGTGGCAGCAGAACTCCCTGGTTTGGTCAAAGATCACTCTGAGCACTCTGAGCAGGAGAGACAGAGGTGAAGCAGACATGGAGTAATATAGTCAGGGTCAGGCTACATTTGGAGGCAGTTTGACCAGTAAATGTGTCTCCAGAGCTGACAGAGACCATGTGGAGGGTCAGAGCAGCAGACCATGTGGAGGGTCAGGGCAGCAGACCATGTGGAGGGTCAGGGCAGCAGACCATGTGGAGGGTCAGGACAACAGACCATGTGGAGGGTCAGGGCAGCAGACCATGTGGAGGGTCAGGGCAGCAGACCATGTGGAGGGTCAGAGCAGCAGACCATGTGGAGGGTCAGGGCAGCAGACCATGTGGAGGGTCAGGACAACAGACCATGTGGAGGGTCAGGGCAGCAGACCATGTGGAGGGTCAGGGCAGCAGACCATGTGGAGGGTCAGAGCAGCAGACCATGTGGAGGGTCAGAGCAGCAGACCATGTGGAGGGTCAGAGCAGCAGACCATGTGGAGGGTCAGAGCAGCAGACCATGTGGAGGGTCAGAGCAGCAGACCATGTGGAGGGTCAGAGCAGCAGACCATGTGGAGGGTCAGAGCAGCAGACCATGTGGATGGTCAGAGCAGCAGACCATGTAGAGGGTCAGTACAGCAGACCATGTGGATGGTCAGAGCAGCAGACCATGTGGAGGGTCAGGACAGCAGACCATGTGGATGGTCAGAGCAGCAGACCATGTGGAGGGTCAGAGCAGCAGACCATGTGGAGGGTCAGGACAGCAGACCATGTGGATGGTCAGAGCAGCAGACCATGTGGATGGTCAAAGCAGCAGACCATGTGGAGGGTCAGGACAGCAGACCATGTGGATGGTCAGAGCAGCAGACCATGTGGAGGGTCATAGCAGCAGACCATGTGGAAGGTCAGGACAGCAGACCATGTGGATGGTCAGAGCAGCAGACCATGTGGAGGGTCATAGCAGCAGACCATGTGGAGGGTCATAGCAGCAGACCATGTGGAGGGTCAGGACAGCAGACCATGTGGATGGTCAGAGCAGCAGACCATGTGGAGGGTCAGAGCAGCAGACCATGTGGAGGGTCATAGTAGCAGACCATGTGGAGGGTCATAGCAGCAGACCATGTGGAGGGTCAGGACAGCAGACCATGTGGATGGTCAGAGCAGCAGACCATGTGGAGGGTCAGGACAGCAGACCATGTGGAGGGTCAGGACAGCAGACCATGTGGAAGGTCAGAGCAGCAGACCATGTGGATGGTCAAAGCAGCAGACCATGTGGAGGGTCAGAGCAGCAGACCATGTGGAGGGTCAGGGCAGCAGACCATGTGGAGGGTCAGGACAGCAGACCATGTGGAAGGTCAGAGCAGCAGACCATGTGGATGGTCAGGACAGCAGACCATGTGGAGGGTCAGAGCAGCAGACCATGTGAATGGTCAAAGCAGCAGACCATGTGGAGGGTCAGAGCAGCAGACCATGTGGAGGGTCAGAGCAGCAGACCATGTGGAGGGTCAGAGCAGCAGACCATGTGGAGGGTCAGAGCAGCAGACCATGTGGAGGGTCAGGACAGCAGACCATGTGGAGGGTCAGGACAGCAGACCATGTGGAGGGTCAGAGCAGCAGACCATGTGGAGGGTCAGAGCAGCAGACCATGTGGAGGGTCAGAGCAGCAGACCATGTGGAGGGTCAGAGCAGAGACCAGCGGTGCACCCCAAAAAAGCCACAGAAAAGTGGACTATTGCTAAAACTATCACTGAGTTATGGTCCAGTTATGGTCCCAGCGCTCGCTGGACTAAACAGACGCTGTGTAGATGAAACCACACAAACACACAAACGTGTGCATAAACGCACAAAGACAAACAGCAGTATTCTCTTGCACTAATACTATAAGTATAAGTATTCACTTTGATTTATGGTCATTTATAGTGTTTATCATTGTAATTTTGTTATTCTGTGATTTACTCTTATTGACATGAATATAGCGCCACCTAATGGATGAATACTGTCCGTTCTTTCTGCCAGAGTTTGTCATGGGCTCTACTTTCAATATGTACTTTTAGACATTTTTTGGATGAGTACATTTTGAAACATTCGAGCAACACTTTGTGGATGTGAGTGTGCCATAAAACTTATTATTTTACATTAAAAACACTTTCTCATAACTTTTCTAACATGTAAGATCCTGGACATGTTTGAGGAGACGCTAAAGTCAAACTAAATAGTTTTACAATCACTTTTCTGCAGTTCGTCATTTTCTCAACTTTTTGTCTCAGAATGGTGCTTTTTGTCACACTCCTCTTTTCGACTGGAAATCACAGGAGAACGAAACAAACTAAGAACAAACTTCTTTTTGCTGCTGAAGTAGACAGTCCAGTCTTTCAGACTCTGGTTTCATATCATTCATAGTCATAGCACACAATATTCTGTGAGTCTTAAAAATCAGTGAAGTCATCAAGAATGGCTGGCAGTCAATGAGAACCTCTTTTTCGTGTACAAAAATTACATACAATTACAGATTATAAAAACAGTTACATTTCACTGAAGACGTCTCAATCTGGATCTAAAAGCATTCAAGGAAATAAGATCATATCATTTCTAGTCTTTTTGCAACACGTTCCATGTAGAAGGAGCAGCGAGTACAAAAGCTTTTTTCCCAGTTCTGTGCAAAAGGAACAGAGAGCAACAAAAGATCATTTGATCCAAACCATAAGAACATGTCTCTGAGTAAACGATCCAAACCATAAGAACATGTCTCTGAGTAAACGATCCAAACCATGAGAACATGTCTCTGAGTAAACGATCCAAACCATGAGAACATGTCTCTGAGTAAACGATCCAAACCATAAGAACATGTCTCTGAGTAAACGATCCAAACCATATGAACATGTCTGAGTAAACGATCCAAACCATAAGAACATGTCTCTGAGTAAACGATCCAAACCATGAGAACATGTCTCTGAGTAAACGATCCAAACCATAAGAACATGTCTCTGAGTAAACGATCCAAACCATAAGAACATGTCTCTGAGTAAACGATCCAAACCATAAGAACATGTCTCTGAGTAAACGATCCAAACCATATGAACATGTCTCTGAGTAAACGATCCAAACCATGAGAACATGTCTCTGAGTAAACGATCCAAACCATATGAACATGTCTCTGAGTAAACGATCCAAACCATATGAACATGTCTCTGAGTAAACGATCCAAACCATGAGAACATGTCTCTGAGTAAACGATCCAAACCATATGAACATGTCTCTGAGTAAACGATCCAAACCATATGAACATGTCTCTGAGTAAACGATCCAAACCATATGAACATGTCTCTGAGTAAACGATCCAAACCATAAGAACATGTCTCTGAGTAAACGATCCAAACCATAAGAACATGTCTCTGAGTAAACGATCCAAACCATATGAACATGTCTCTGAGTAAACGATCCAAACCATGAGAACATGTCTCTGAGTAAACGATCCAAACCATAAGAACATGTCTCTGAGTAAACGATCCAAACCATATGAACATGTCTCTGAGTAAACGATCCAAACCATAAGAACATGTCCCTGTGTAAACGATCCAAACCATAAGAACATGTCTCTGAGTAAACGATCCAAACCATAAGAACATGTCTCTGAGTAAACGATCCAAACCATATGAACATGTCTCTGTGTAAACGATCCAAACCATAAGAACATGTCTCTGTGTAAACGATCCAAACCATGAGAACATGTCTCTGAGTAAACGATCCAAACCATATGAACATGTCTCTGAGTAAACGATCCAAACCATATGAACATGTCTCTGAGTAAACGATCCAAACCATATGAACATGTCTCTGAGTAAACGATCCAAACCATAAGAACATGTCTCTGTGTAAACGATCCAAACCATAAGAACATGTCTCTGAGTAAACGATCCAAACCATAAGAACATGTCTCTGAGTAAACGATCCAAACCATATGAACATGTCTCTGAGTAAACGATCCAAACCATATGAACATGTCTCTGTGTAAACGATCCAAACCATAAGAACATGTCTGAGTAAACGATCCAAACCATAAGAACATGTCTCTGAGTAAACGATCCAAACCATAAGAACTTGTCTCTGTGTAAACGATCCAAACCATAAGAACATGTCTCTGAGTAAACGATCCAAACCATGAGAACATGTCTCTGAGTAAACGATCCAAACCATATGAACATGTCTCTGAGTAAACGATCCAAACCATATGAACATGTCTCTGAGTAAACAATCCAAACCATATGAACATGTCTCTGAGTAAACGATCCAAACCATAAGAACATGTCTCTGAGTAAACGATCCAAACCATATGAACATGTCTCTGAGTAAACGATCCAAACCATATGAACATGTCTCTGAGTAAACGATCCAAACCATAAGAACATGTCTCTGAGTAAACGATCCAAACCATAAGAACATGTCTCTGAGTAAACGATCCAAACCATGAGAACATGTCTCTGAGTAAACGATCCAAACCATAAGAACATGTCTCTGAGTAAACGATCCAAACCATAAGAACATGTCTCTGAGTAAACGATCCAAACCATAAGAACATGTCTCTGAGTAAACGATCCAAACCATAAGAACATGTCTCTGAGTAAACGATCCAAAACCATAAGAACATGTCTCTGTGTAAACGATCCAAACCATAAGAACATGTCTCTGAGTAAACGATCCAAACCATAAGAACATGTCTCTGAGTAAACGATCCAAACCATAAGAACATGTCTCTGAGTAAACGATCCAAACCATAAAACATGTCTCTGAGTAAACGATCCAAACCATGAGAACATGTCTTGAGTAAACGATCCAAACCATAAGAACATGTCTCTGAGTAAACGATCCAAACCATAAGAACATGTCCTCTGAGTAAACGATCCAAACCATAAGAACATGTCTCTGAGTAAACGATCCAAACCATAAGAACATGTCTCTGAGTAAACGATCCAAACCATATGAACATGTCTCTGAGTAAACGATCCAAACCATAAGAACATGTCTCTGAGTAAACGATCCAAACCATAAGAACATGTCTCTGTGTAAACGATCCAAACCATAAGAACATGTCTCTGAGTAAACGATCCAAACCATAAGAACATGTCTCTGAGTAAACGATCCAAACCATAAGAACATGTCTCTGAGTAAACGATCCAAACCATAAGAACATGTCTCTGAGTAAACGATCCAAACCATATGAACATGTCTCTGAGTAAACGATCCAAACCATATGAACATGTCTGAGTAAACGATCCAAACCATATGAACATGTCTCTGAGTAAACGATCCAAACCATATGAACATGTCTCTGTGTAAACGATCCAAACCATATGAACATGTCTCTGAGTAAACGATCCAAACCATATGAACATGTCTCTGTGTAAACGATCCAAACCATATGAACATGTCTCTGAGTAAACGATCCAAACCATATGAACATGTCTCTGTGTAAACGATCCAAACCATATGAACATGTCTCTGAGTAAACGATCCAAACCATATGAACATGTCTCTGTGTAAACGATCCAAACCATATGAACATGTCTCTGAGTAAACGATCCAAACCATAAGAACATGTCTCTGTGTAAACGATCCAAACCATAAGAACATGTCTCTGAGTAAACGATCCAAACCATAAGAACATGTCTCTGAGTAAAACGATCCAAACCATAAGAACATGTCTCTGAGTAAACGATCCAAACCATGAGAACATGTCTGAGTAAACGATCCAAACCATATGAACATGTCTCTGAGTAAACGATCCAAACCATAAGAACATGTCTCTGAGTAAACGATCCAAACCATAAGAACATGTCTCTGAGTAAACGATCCAAACCATATGAACATGTCTCTGAGTAAACGATCCAAACCATATGAACATGTCTGAGTAAACGATCCAAACCATATGAACATGTCTCTGAGTAAACGATCCAAACCATAAGAACATGTCTCTGAGTAAACGATCCAAACCATGAGAACATTTCTCTGAGTAAACGATCCAAACCATATGAACATGTCTGAGTAAACGATCCAAAACCATATGAACATGTCTCTGAGTAAACGATCCAAACCATATGAACATGTCTCTGAGTAAACGATCCAAACCATATGAACATGTCTCTGAGTAAACGATCCAAAACCATGAGAACATTTCTCTGAGTAAACGATCCAAACCATAAGAACATGTCTCTGAGTAAACGATCCAAACCATATGAACATGTCTCTGAGTAAACGATCCAAACCATATGAACATGTCTCTGAGTAAACGATCCAAACCATGAGAACATTTCTCTGAGTAAACGATCCAAACCATATGAACATGTCTCTGAGTAAACGATCCAAACCATAAGAACATGTCTCTGAGTAAACGATCCAAACCATAAGAACATGTCTCTGAGTAAACGATCCAAACCATAAGAACATGTCTCTGTGTAAACGATCCAAACCATAAGAACATGTCTCTGAGTAAAACGATCCAAACCATAAGAACATGTCTCTGAGTAAACGATCCAAACCATAAGAACATGTCTCTGAGTAAACGATCCAAACCATAAGAACATGTCTCTGAGTAAACGATCCAAACCATAAGAACATGTCTCTGAGTAAACGATCCAAACCATAAAGAACATGTCTCTGAGTAAACGATCCAAACCATAAGAACATGTCTCTGTGTAAACGATCCAAACCATGAGAACATGTCTCTGAGTAAACGATCCAAACCATATGAACATGTCTCTGTGTAAACGATCCAAACCATGAGAAACATGTCTCTGAGTAAACGATCCAAACCATAAGAACATGTCTCTGTGTAAACGATCCAAACCATAAGAACATGTCTCTGAGTAAACGATCCAAACATATGAACATGTCTCTGAGTAAAACGATCCAAACCATATGAACATGTCTCTGAGTAAACGATCCAAACCATAAGAACATGTCTCTGAGTAAACGATCCAAACCATATGAACATGTCTGAGTAAACGATCCAAACCATAAGAACATGTCTCTGAGTAAACGATCCAAACCATAAGAACATGTCTCTGAGTAAACGATCCAAACCATGAGAACATGTCTCTGAGTAAACGATCCAAACCATATGAACATGTCTCTGAGTAAACGATCCAAACCATAAGAACATGTCTCTGAGTAAACGATCCAAACCATATGAACATGTCTCTGAGTAAACGATCCAAACCATAAGAACATGTCTCTGAGTAAACGATCCAAACCATATGAACATGTCTCTGTGTAAACGATCCAAACCATAAGAACATGTCTCTGAGTAAACGATCCAAACCATGAGAACATGTCTCTGAGTAAACGATCCAAACCATATGAACATGTCTCTGTGTAAACGATCCAAACCATAAGAACATGTCTCTGAGTAAACGATCCAAACCATAAGAACATGTCTCTGAGTAAACGATCCAAACCATATGAACATGTCTGAGTAAACGATCCAAACCATATGAACATGTCTCTGAGTAAACGATCCAAACCATATGAACATGTCTGAGTAAACGATCCAAACCATATGAACATGTCTCTGAGTAAACGATCCAAACCATATGAACATGTCTGAGTAAACGATCCAAACCATAGGAACATGTCTCTGAGTAAACGATCCAAACCATATGAACATGTCTCTGAGTAAACGATCCAAACCATGAGAACATTTCTCTGAGTAAACGATCCAAACCATATGAACATGTCTCTGAGTAAACGATCCAAACCATGAGAACATGTCTCTGAGTAAACGATCCAAACCATATGAACATGTCTGAGTAAACGATCCAAACCATATGAACATGTCTGAGTAAACGATCCAAACCATATGAAACATGTCTGAGTAAACGATCCAAACCATATGAACATGTCTCTGAGTAAACGATCCAAACCATATGAACATGTCTGAGTAAACGATCCAAACCATAAGAACATGTCTCTGTGTAAACGATCCAAACCATAAGAACATGTCTCTGTGTAAACGATCCAAACCATAAGAACATGTCTCTGAGTAAACGATCCAAACCATGAGAACATGTCTCTGAGTAAACGATCCAAACCATGAGAACATGTCTCTGAGTAAACGATCCAAACCATATGAACATGTCTCTGAGTAAACGATCCAAACCATAAGAACATGTCTCTGAGTAAACGATCCAAACCATAAGAACATGTCTCTGAGTAAACGATCCAAACAATAAGAACATGTCTCTGAGTAAACGATCCAAACCATATGAACATGTCTCTGTGTAAACGATCCAAACCATAAGAACATGTCTCTGTGTAAACGATCCAAACCATAAGAACATGTCTCTGAGTAAACGATCCAAACCATGAGAACATGTCTCTGAGTAAACGATCCAAACCATATGAACATGTCTCTGAGTAAACGATCCAAACCATGAGAACATGTCTCTGAGTAAACGATCCAAACCATAAGAACATGTCTCTGAGTAAACGATCCAAACCATAAGAACATGTCTCTGAGTAAACGATCCAAACCATATGAACATGTCTCTGAGTAAACGATCCAAACCATATGAACATGTCTCTGAGTAAACGATCCAAACCATAAGAACATGTCTGAGTAAACGATCCAAACCATAAGAACATGTCTCTGTGTAAACGATCCAAACCATAAGAACATGTCTGAGTAAACGATCCAAACCATATGAACATGTCTCTGAGTAAACGATCCAAACCATATGAACATGTCTCTGAGTAAACGACAGATGTCAGAGGGCAGCAGACCAAGCCTTAGAAACGTCCAAGAGTCCAAACCTTCTGTGGACAAAGATCCAGAATATCACTCACAGTGAGGCTTTGCAGTTCGTAATTAATGAAACATTTTAATTGAATCATTATTTAAGTAAATTTTTTTATTTTTTTCCCTATATTTAAGCGCAGTCTTATTGTTGAAACTGTGTTAAAAAATATTACATTAAATATCCTTCTTTAGGAATGAAACCTCTGCCTTGTTTTGATGAATACTTCGGCTTACTACGCTACTGTGTGGTGTTGTCATTTGTGGTGGTACTTGGAGAGGCAAGTATTTTCTGAGGGGTACAGAATATTGTGTGCTATGACTATGAATGATATGAAACCAGAGTCTGAAAGACTGGACTGTCTACTTTCAGCAGCAAAAAGAAGTTTGTTCTTAGTTTGTTTCGTTCTCCTGTGATTTCCAGTCGAAAAGAGGAGTGTGACAAAAAGCACCATTCTGAGACAAAAAGTTGAGAAAATGACGAACTGCAGAAAAGTGATTGTAAAACTATTTAGTTTGACTTTAGCGTCTCCTCAAACATGTCCAGGATCTTACATGTTAGAAAAGTTATGAGAAAGTGTTTTTTAATGTAAAATAATAAGTTTTATGGCACACTCACATCCACAAAGTGTTGCTCGAATGTTTCAAAATGTACTCATCCAAAAAATGTCTAAAAGTACATATTGAAAGTAGAGCCCATGACAAACTCTGGCAGATAGAACGGACAGTATTCATCCATTAGTGGCGCTATATTCATGTCAATAAGAGTAAATCACAGAATAACAAAATTACAATGATAAACACTATAAATGACCATAAATCAAAGTGAATACTTATACTTATAGTATTAAGTGCAAGAGAATACTGCTGTTTGTCTTTGTGCGTTTATGCACACGTTTGTGTGTTTGTGTGGTTTCATCTACACAGCGTCTGTTTAGTCCAGCGAGCGCTGGGACCATAACTGGACCATAACTCAGTGATAGTTTTAGCAATAGTCCACTTTTCTGTGGCTTTTTTGGGGTGCACCGCTGGTCTCTGCTCTGACCCTCCACATGGTCTGCTGCTCTGACCCTCCACATGGTCTGCTGCTCTGACCCTCCACATGGTCTGCTGCTATGAGCATCCACATGGTCTGCTGCTCTGACCCTTCACATGGTCTGCTGCTCTGACCCTCCACATGGTCTGCTGCTCTGACCCTCCACATGGTCTGCTGCTCTGACCCTCCACCTGGTCTGCTGCTGCTCTGACCCTCCACATGGTCTGCTGCTCTGACCCTCCACATGGTCTGCTGCTCTGACCCTCCACATGGTCTGCTGCTATGACCCTCCACATTTCCTTCTTTCCACTTTTGACCTGAGTAAAAACTTATTTAGTTTGATTCAAAAAAAATCCACAAACCCCAAACCCAGTCCACTGCAGTCTGTTCTCACTGAGGTCTGAGGTTCCACTGCAGTCTGTTCTCACTGAGGTCTGAGGTTCCACTGCAGTCTGTTCTCACTGAGGTCTGAGGTTCCACTGCAGTCTGTTCTCACTGAGGTCTGAGGTTCCACTGCAGTCTGTTCTCACTGAGGTCTGAGGTTCCACTGCAGTCTGTTCTCACTGAGGTCTGAAGTTCCACTGCAGTCTTTTCTCACTGAGGTCTGAGGTTCCACTGCAGTCTGTTCTCACTGAGGTCTGAGGTTCCACTGCAGTCTGTTCTCACTGAGGTCTGAAGTTCCACTGCAGTCTGTTCTCACTGAGGTCTGAGGTTCCACTGCAGTCTGTTCTCACTGAGGTCTGAGGTTCCACTGCAGTCTGTTCTCACTGAGGTCTGAGGTTCCACTGCAGCATTAGCATTTTATTCCCTTTATGTTCCTATTCATTTCATTTCTATTTAATTGAACTCCTGTCATCATGTGCGTGATTTCTCCAATTTTCTTGGCAAACTGTTGCTTGCACGATACTGATACTAACTAACTCGTTTTATTACATCATTGCACCAGAACTTTCTCAACAACGAATCCCACATTAAAAACCATGTCAGGCACACAATAATTTCTCTAACACAAGTAAGTGGCACTCAATTAATCTGCAAACAGGACGTCCAGCAGTAGGCCACTTTAGAGCCTTGAACACATCCCACTCCCGAGCTGGTCTCCATAGACAGCCCACTTTTCTTGCCTGCTCTCGGGTCTCCCCGTGCCGGGGTTTATAGGTCAGCTGTGTTGCATTCATCCTGCTCCTTTAAGTCGCCTCTATGCTGTCCCTGTGTGCGCTGCACCAGTGTCCTGTCTCGGCTGGAAGGTGCCCAGCTCCCTGGGATTATAATTGTATTCAGCCTCTGTCAGCCACCAGTGCAGAGCCCGTTAGCAGAAAAAACACACTCCTTATCTGGATTTACACATGACAGAGAAAGGCTGAAGGCTGGAGGTCCAGAGGCATTCTTAATCTCTTTCTTACTTTCCTCTGAAATTTTTGTCCCTTATTTAGTCCCTTTCAATCAGCTTTTAGACTTGACAAGTGATGTGAAAGTATTGTTGTCACACTTGCTGTCTGTAATGTGTTTTCTTCCTCTGTCATTTAGTATATAAATAGACTTTAAAGCAAGCTCCTGTGGTGCCAATCAGCAGATTTCAGGCTTCATGAACATATGAGACCAGGTTTCTATGGACAATGTTCGAAATCCAAGGTAGAATCATTTCACTGTAATATATAATGCACTGAGATTATTGTGCACGATGTTAGGCTGTTGATTTAGTGATGTGAAGCACGTGTGTTACTTTTGAAAGGCGCTATACTAATAAACATTGATCGATTGTTTGATTATAGAGTGGGATGTTAATGAAACACATGTCATTGCTTTCTGTTTGTTGTGAATCTGCTCCATCATCTGTTTGTATTTAATCATATTCTTCGACCCAAAGCGGGAAAAATGTCAGTGTTGCATCACAGTTACAGAACAGTAAAAATGAGAGCATGCGCACACGACAAATGAAAACAGCTTAAGATAAGATAAGATAATAGAACACAGCTCTATACTCTACTAAACTCTGTTATGATCAGACTCAGTTTATTTATATTTGCAATCAAAATCACTTTGGGACACACTGTGTGTGCAGTAGACAACAAACACTAAAAGCAATATACAACACGTTAGAGAACATAGGCAAACAATGCTGGCTGCGAAAAAAGGAGATTTAGAACGAAGCACACACTAGAAGCCATTAAGTGCAACAAAGATCAACCATGAAGCGGTTCTGTAAACATGACTAATTGCAATTCTGTAATACCTGTGTTTTGCAAATGTGGTTAATGTCATTGCAATAGTGTCAATGATAGTAAGTATAAGCGCCTCCCTGAGTCTATGCTGTACTGCAAACATATGTCCACATACACTGCACTACACAGTGAATACACTGCATCTGATCTGCTCTTGTCCCCGTCCCCGTGTCCCCTCATCCAGGAGCACACCGGGGAGATACCACACTGCTGGCTGCTGCTCGCTGCTGCTGCTTGCTGTGATGGGAGGATATTTTTAAGGACAGTCAGAAAAAAATGCTGCACCAGCAAACTGTGGTAAATGAGGCTCTATTCTAATGAGACTTAATTAAAAGACTATTTATGAAAATGCACTTCACACCATTAACACCACACTTGTATCAGTAGTTAAAACGTTTGGCTCCTGCTCTGACTCCTCCTCTGGCTCCTGCTCTGACTCCTGCTCTGGCTCCTGCTCCTGCTCTGGCTCCTGCTCTGGCTCCTGCTCTGGCTCCTGCTCTGGCTCCTGCTCTGGCTCCTGCTCTGGCTCCTCCCCGTTCCTGCTCTGGCTCCTCCTCTGGCTCCTGCTCTGGCTCCTGCTCTGGCTCCTGCTCTGACTCCTCCTCTGGCTCCTGTTCTGGCTCCTGCTCTGGCTCCTGCTCTGGCTCCTGCTCCTTCAGCTTGAGCTTTGAGCCGTCTCCAACACGTTTCACAGTAACGTCCTGAATAAACAATAACCTCATACATGAAACATCAGTAAATATCAGAGGAAACATCAGAGCAGCAAGAACACAGTAAATAAATATGATTTTATCTGTGTCTCTGGAGGTTGTTCTCCTCTGAACCCGGGACTCGGTTGGACTGGTCTCATACAAACTGTCATGTTTTATAGAACACTTTAACCCTTTGAGATTTCATGTGTTTGTTGTGACTTCTACAAAAGGTTTGTTAGTTAGTTTTCCAGTCATTCAGACCACAAAAGTCAACAAAACCCAGAGGAAGCCTACGCAGACACGGGGAGAACATGCAAACGTCACTCAGAAAGGCCCTGTTCCGACCGGGATTCGAACCCAACACCATGGAAATAGTGCAAAACCTTGTAAAGTGCAAATGAACAGAGCAAAAACCAAAAGCGTTTTCTAACCCATTCTGTGCTAACTATGGTTTCTATGGTAACTATGGTTTCTGTGGTAACTATGGTTTCTGTGGTAACTATGGTTTCTGTGGTAACTATGGTTTCTGTGGTAACTATGGTTTCTGTGGTAACTATGGTTTCTGTGGGAACTATGGTTTCTGTGGTAACTATGGTTTCTGTGGTAACTATGGTTTCTGTGGTAACTATGGTTTCTGTGGTAACTATGGTTTCTGTGGTAACTATGGTTTCTGTGGTAACTATGGTTTCTGTGGTAACTATGGTTTCTGTGGTAACTATGGTTTCCAGCATCACCGAATTCAATACGTTTGTTGGGATCCTACATTAAATAATTGTCATTTTAGTAATAATAGTTTTAGTACCAGCTTGGCCCGGATATAACCAGGGCCAAGCTGGTACTAAAAAGGTATCTGGTACGTGTTAAACAAGGTTGGTGGAAACACTCCCAATCGGGCTAGACTAGACTAGACTAGACTAGACTAGACTAGACTAGACCCAAATATTAGGCAAAGATGAAAAGACAGGGGGTGGCACATGGACACAGCGGTTGGGGTAAGAAGGTCCTGGGTTTAATTCCAGACAGAGCCTTTCAGTGTTTGCATGTTCTCCCCGTGTCTGTGAAGGTTTCCTCCGGGTGCTGCGGTCGTCCCTACCACTAACAACATGTTCAATGTTCTCATGTCCATGATCTATGTGCTACATAAATAAATGTGACTTACTAACGTGACGTGTGTGTTGTCCGTGTTCTGCAGGTGTCTCTGTGCTGCTGGAGACGGGACACTGAGCGGGACAGAACCTATGGCCAACTCACTACAAGCTTCAGGTACGGCCCACACTGTCTCCATACTCAGTTACTCTGTCAGATCCATGTGGCGTTACCATGTGGCGTTACCATGTGGAGTTACCATGTGGCTTAACCATGTGATGTTACCATGTGGAGTTACCATGTGATGTTACCATTTGGCGTTACCATGTGGGGTTACCATGTGGAGTTACCATGTGGCATTGTCATGTGGAGTTACCATGTAGAATTACCATGTGGAGGGACCATGTGGCATTGTCATGTAGAGTTACCATGTGGCGTTACCATGTGGAGTTGCCATGTGGAGTTGCCATGTGGCATTACCATGTGGAGTTGCCATGTGGAGTTGCCATGTGGCGTTACCATATAAAGTTACCATGTGGTGTTTCCATATGGAGTTACCATGTGGAGTTACCATGTGGCGTTAACATGCAGAGTTACCATTTGGCGTTACCATGTGGCACTACCATGTGGCCTAACCATTTGGTGCACCCATATGCCGTTACCATGTGCAGTTACAGTACCATGTGGAGTTTCAGTACCATGTGGAGTTGCCATGTGGTGTTACCATGTGGTGTTACCATGTGGCGTTACCATGTTGCATTACCATGTTGCGTTACCATGTTGCGTTACCATGTTGCGTTACCATGTTGCGTTACCATGTGGCGTTACCATGTGGCGTTACCATGTGCAGTTACAGTACCATGTGGCGTTACCATGTGGCGTTACCATGTGGCGTTACCATGTGTATGTGTCTGAGCTGCCATATGGCCTGTCGTCACCAGCTCAGAGCGTGACTAATCCACACAGACCAATGCTGCTGTTTTATTTGAAGAAAATTGTGAGATCACTGGTTTGTGCTTCACCTGCTCCATAAAGTACTCTGTGAAAAGACGATACAGTATGAGGTGATATTTGGTTAAATCGAGAGGTTTTGATCTTAATGTGACACATGGTGACTGTGGTAAAACCAGATTCTCCAACGAGACCAAGACATTGTTGCTTTATTTCCTCATTCCAACCGTGACATTTCTTGAATTCTTGTTTTAAGGCAGTCAAAATGTGTTCAAATTAAAATTTGAGCAATTTTTGAGCAATCTTTCATCTCTTTTTGCAGTGTACACCATAATGAGCATGAGCAGCTGCCCTCTCTCTCGTTAACAAACTGGTTTCTTCTCTTTCATGTCTTTCTTAATCGGACTAAAAATGCTTTGGGCCATGTGGTAAAACTCAGTAGCTGTCAGTGGAGACAGCTGGGTCTGGGTGAAGAAGCAGACTTTTTACATAATCTGCTGCATTTTCACACCAAGCTGCTTTCCTGTAGTTAATGCTCCACTTTCTCTCCGTTCTGCAGAAAGCACAAGGAGCAGACTCTAAACCAGGGGTGCCCAAAGTGGGGCCCGCGGGCCAAAGTTGGCCCGCCAGACCATTTCAGTTGGCCCGCCAAACATTGCCCACCTCCGCTATAAGTTTCTATCTGCGTCCCTCAGCCTCGCTGAATTAAGCGACATATTTCAGGTCGCGCAGGCGCATAGTCGCCCTCTGAATTCCGGCTGTCCAGTACTTAACTGTTGTATCGAGATACACTCCTCACTCATGGTTCACATCAACTTGCACTAAAATGTTTTTTAAAATCAAACACATCTTTCAAAACAATTGGGTGCAAGGCCCCTTTATGTTATTTATTATTTATTATTTATTTATGTTTTTTCAGCCTACTATTATTATTTTTTGGAGCTATTTAATGTTTTATCAAATTGAGAGGATTGTGCTGCCGAACTGCCACTCCCCCTCCTCACCGGAGGGAAATGGCGAGTGGAACTATTCACCTGCGCAATCCGCACCCACCCGGTGTGTTAAAAAGGACGGACACAAACACTTCAGAGTGAGTTCAAGCAGGACAAGCAGGGATCGCAGCGCACAATCCACGCAAGTAGAAGCAACAAATACTGTGCAAAACAAGCCCTTCTACAACCCCATGAAAGAAGCCGGTAAGCGCCGTCCTCACGCGCGATCATTGAATGTCAGAACTTACGCTGCGTTTTATGATGCGTTCAAGAGCCCTTTGGAGGAGCGGAAACTCGGACTCTTTAACAGTTACTTTGTTTTGATTGTTTATAAATGTTGTACTGTGTTTAGCCATAACAAAACAAAACTCCAGGAACAAATCATGGTTAACTAGTCTGATTTCGTTGGTTTAATATTCAGTTCACTACTAATTGAGAATACTTGTCCTATGTTAAAACAGAGTTAAAACCTGATCATGTTTAGAAAATGCAGTTAGCAATTATGTTCCCAAATTCATTACTTAATGTTAAAATGTATTGTTTAAAAGTGTGCTAAAACCAGATCTATTGATCAGTGATGTCTCCCCTTTTTGATAAAAGCTAAGATCTCCTCTGGACCCTGATTACCCGGCCGGAATCTTTCCGTACTGTAGTCTCCTCAAACCTGCATATTTCCCTGGAGCCTCCACTTCACTAAGACTGTGTTGATTTCATTCATTCAGCTGTGATTTGCACTGATAGACAATAATTAATGCATTTAAAAGAACTTGATCAAATCTACATTTATTTGTGTTTCATGCATAATATCGGTGTATTTGGCCCGCGGCCCACTGGCAAATTTTTACTTTGGCCCTTGGAAGCAAAAGGTTTGGGCTACCCTGCTCTAAACCTCCACATGACAGTTGCCCAAACGAGGCCAGAGGGAGAGTCCAGAGTCAGGAGTCGTGAAGGCTCTTTCTCTGAGCGAGTCCCGGGCTGAAAACGAGAGAACACATTCCCACATGACTCTGGTCCAAATGTAATTAAGAAATAGTGAAGAGGAAGAGTGTGAGTCAGGAGTCTGTCTGTGGTTAGGTCCATGGTTCCACACTACAGGAAATACTGATCAGGGGTTAGCATGTGTGCACAAACATAACACCCCGAAACATTGCATAAATATATTTAAATGAATCTGAATCATTGGAGAAAACTTATCCATGATGCTCCATGTTTTACTTTACACACACACACTTTAGCTTCAGGACTGATGTACCGTACAACTGTGAAAGAGCCGTGGGTCTTCACCAAAATAAATCTGCGTTTGAAGTTGAATAATAATAATGCATTCGTTTTTTATAGCGCTTTTTTGGACACATGGCTTTAGTCATTCACAGTGGAGATAAACTACTGCTGTAGCCACAGCTGCCCTGGAACAGAAGCGAGGAAACCAGTCTGTGCCATCGGCCCCTCAGTAATCATTCACACACACACCAGACTTATTCTAATGTGGGTGAAGTGTCTTGCCTAAGGACACAACCACAGTTTGGCACTTTACAGCCGCCCCACTGTGGCACCTGCTGTTCCCAGTGGTCTCCCATC
This sequence comes from Knipowitschia caucasica, assembly GCA_964034765.1. Classification (NCBI taxonomy): domain Eukaryota; kingdom Metazoa; phylum Chordata; class Actinopteri; order Gobiiformes; family Gobiidae; genus Knipowitschia; species Knipowitschia caucasica. Next base: position 1,741,081 of record OZ035839.1, read on the forward strand.
ACAGTACTGACAACACTCTGCTCTGCTTAGCTTCAGAAATCTGACAGGACATGCAGAAACATTTAGACGAGCCGTATACTTTTTTCTCCTGACTCAAATATCATTTATAATCTGTGGTTTGACTTCATTTGAGCAGCCCCGAAACTGGACAAATCATTATTTGTAAAGGATTATTATTGGCTGGTTTTTAGGCCGTGGTATTTGCACCGCATCAAAGTGTTGATAATTCAAAGTGTGTGTGTCTGTGTGGACAGGTCTGGGGTGGGATGAGGTGCCATAGAGTATGTTTTCTCACGTGTGTGTCCTTCCGCAGGCCGATGTGTATGACTGGGCCATGGAGCGCCTGCTGTGCTGCCTGCTGCGCTGCTGCTGCGCTGCCTGCTGCTGCTCGGAGCCGCCGCCATGACCACAGAAGCCTGTCCCAAATACTGCTCGTGCCAGAATCTGTCAGAGTCTCTGGGAACGCTATGTCCCTCCAAAGGACTCCTGTTTGTGCCTCCGGACATCGACCGCGGGACAGTGGAGCTGCGTCTGGGCGGGAACTACATCCTTCGCATCACTCAGCTCGACTTCGCCAACATGAGTGACCTGGTGGACCTGACCCTGTCGCGGAACACCATCAGCTACATTCAGCCCTTCTCGTTCGGAGACCTCGAAACCCTGCGCTCGCTGCATTTAGACAACAACCGTCTGATAGAGCTGGGGCCAGACGACCTGCGGGGACTGATCAACCTTCAACACCTCATCGTCAACAACAACCAGCTGAGCCGAGTGCACGACAAGGCCTTCGAGGACATGGCCCCTGCTCTGGAGGATCTGGATCTTTCCTTTAATAACCTTGTGTCTTTGCCCTGGGACTCTGTTCGGCAAATGATCAACCTCCATCAGCTCAGTCTAGACCATAATCTTCTGGATTACATTCCAGAAGGGACTTTTAAGGACTTGGAGAGGTTAGCTCGACTGGACCTGACCTCGAACCGATTGCAGAAACTAGCCCCAGACCCCATCTTCGCCCGTGCTCAGGACTCCATCACACTCACCACGCCCTACGCTCCGCCGCTGTCTCTCAGTCTCGGAGGAAACCCTCTGCATTGCAACTGTGAACTTCTGTGGCTAAGGAGGCTGGACAGAGACGATGAACTCGAAACCTGCGCCTCTCCACCCAACCTGAAGGGGCGCTACTTTTGGAATGTACAAGAAGAGGAGTTCATGTGTCAGCCTCCTCTCATCGTGCAGCACACTCACAGGATGCTGGTGTTAGAAGGACAGACTGCGAGCTTACGCTGTGAGGCCAGTGGAGACCCCGCCCCTATCATCCACTGGCTCTCTCCCGATGGCCGTCTTCTTGGAAACTCCTCCAGGACCTCTGTGTTCGCCAACGGCACGCTCAGCATCACCATCACCGTCTCCAAGGACTACGGGACATTCACTTGCATCGCAGCCAACGTGGCGGGCGAGTCCACGGCACCTGTGGAAGTGTCCATCGTGCAGCTGCCCCACCTGAGCAACGGCACAGGGCAGTCCACACAGCCCAAGTCCCGCCTTTCCGACATCACAAGCACCACCAGGGTCAGTAAAGGGGCCCCCAAAAGCCCCCCGGAGAAGGAGGTGGGTGTGTCAGAGGTGAGCGGTGTGTCGGCTCTGGTCACTTGGACGGTCAGTAACGCAGCCCCCAAAGTGAAGATGTACCAGCTCCAATACAACTGCTCTGACGACGAGGTGCTCATCTACAGGTACAGCACTTTATGCAGTAGATGTCTGTACTCTATGTGCTCTAGAGACACACTATTCTCTGTGTGTGCTGTGTCTAAGAAGCAGGGAGTGGCCAAATATCGCCTCAATGAAATTATATTCTAATTCTGGTACCAAAAGTCTATCCAAGAAAACGTGTAGGATTTGGTCTTGTTTCTATGATCTCGGTTAATATCCAGGTTTCAGTTGCATCAATAATGTCATAGGACTATTGACTGATGTTAATAGATTTATAACTCTTGAAAAAATGATACTATTGGAACCATTTTGTAAATATAGCTATTTTCAATCCCTTTCCTGGCATTCACATCCGGTGGACCAGCAGATGTTTAAAAGCTAAAGTATTAACATCCAATTGGTCCAGGCCTAATGTGACCCATGCATAAATAATCTCGACCATTACATTTAAGCCCACTCCTCTCAGGACATTCCCAATTCACTCATCTTTCATTCAGCAATGGGTATTACAACAATATTACTACAATACTACCAGCTGGAGACTCCAGAGGCTTATGGTCCTCCAGGACAATGTTCAGTCTAATTACTCACAGTAACATGTACTGTCTGACTTTAACGGCTGCTGTATGACATGTGTATGACATGTGTGTAACGTGTGTATGACATGTGTATGACATGTGTATGACATGTGTGTGACATGTGTATGACATGTGTGTGACATGTGTATGACATGTGTGTAACGTGTGTATGAGCTCCGGCATCACATTATGTAAACGTGAAGTGAGCCACCAGAGGTTATCCACAGTGTAAGCAGCGAGACGGGGCGGGGCTCGGAATCCCCCAATTTATGTTTACTCTGACCACCACTCGTACATAACATATCCACCAGTCCTGACTAGAACCAGGAAGTACCATCACATTAGTCCTGACTAGAACCAGGAAGTACCATCACATTAGTCCTGACTAGAACCAGGAAGTACCATCACATTAGTCCTGACTAGAACCAGGAAGTACCATCACATTAGTCCTGACTAGAATCAGGAAGTACCATCACATTAGTCCTGACGAGAACCAGGAAGTATGACCACATTAGTCCTGACTAGAACCAGGAAGTATGACCCCATTAGTCCTGACTAGAACCAGGAAGTATGACCACATTAGTCCCGACTAGAACCAGGAAGTATGACCACATTAGTCCCGACTAGAACCAGGAAGTACGACCACATTAGTCCCGACTAGAACCAGGAAGTATGACCACATTAGTCCCGACTAGAACCAGGAAGCACATTAGTCCAGTCCTCAGGTCTTGTTACAAGTCTCTCCATGGCCTCGCACCAAAATATATTAGTGACGTGTTAGTCCCATATGAACCAGCCCGGACTCTGAGGAGCACAGGGACTGGACTCCTGCTGGGACTCTGAGGAGCACAGGGACTGGACTCCTGCTGGGACTCTGAGGAGCACAGGGACTGGACTCCTGCTGGGACTCTGAGGAGCACAGGGACTGGACTCCTGCTGGGACTCTGAGGAGCACAGGGACTGGCCTCCTGCTGGGACTCTGAGGAGCACAGGGACTGGCCTCCTGCTGGGACTCTGAGGAGCACAGGGACTGGCCTCCTGCTGGGACTCTGAGGAGCACAGGGACTGGACTCCTGTTAGTGCCCAGAGTCAGAACTAAACATGGGGAGGCTGCTTTTCAGATTCATGCTAAAATCTGGAACAGTCTTCCTGAAGATGTGAGACAGGCCTCCTCTCTGACAATGTTTAAAACCAGGTTAAAGACAGTTCTGTTTAGCTGTGCTAAACATTTTATATTTTTATCTTTCTTTTTAATGTTCTGTGATTATTTATGATTTTAATGCTTTCTTGTTTCTTGTTTCTTGCTAAACAAATAAACTTACCTTGCATACATACACACATACAGACAAACATACGGTATGCATGTATCACTTTATTCTGCAAAACTTGTATTCCTTAATATACATTTTTTGTGTGTGCACATTTTCTAGCCTGACTCGCACCAGACCCTTGTAGTTCCGCCTCGCTCCACCAGAGGCGTTTATCTACAAGGGTCTGGCCAGAGTCAGATATTTTCAGCAGATTATTCTCTCAAACCCCTAAAATGGTGGTGCGGCCATCAGTGCAAACGCACAATCTTATTATTATCGTTATTAATATAAAAAAAAACAAATTAAAAACATTGCCATAAACATAGGGTCAAATATCTTTCAAGATGAATACCAACAGCGTACAGCTTTTGAGGTTAATAACTTAAGTATCTCAGAATTGGAAATGTCACTGGTTTCAATGTTGGCTGCTCCACTTCTGAATGTGTAGTTTGATTATACCAGTAATTCTACAGACATTACAGTGTTCTGCAGACTCTGGACAGACTCCGGACAGACTCCGGACAGACTCCGGACAGACTCCGGACAGACTCCGGACAGACTCCGGACAGACTCCGGACAGACTCCGGACAAACTCTGGACAGACTCCGGACAGACTCCGGACAGACTCCGGACAGACTCCGGACAAACTCTGGACAAACTCTGGACAGACTCCGGACAAACTCTGGACAGACTCCGGACAAACTCTGGACAGACTCTGGACAGACTCTGGACAGACTCTGGACAGACTCCGGACAGACTCCGGACAGACTCCGGACAGACTCCGGACAGACTCCGGACAAACTCTGGACAAACTCCGGACAAACTCTGGACAGACTCCGGACAAACTCTGGACAGACTCTGGACAAACTCTGGACAGACTCTGGACAGACTCCGGACAGACTCCGGACAGACTCCGGACAGACTCCGGACAGACTCCGGACAAACTCTGGACAGACTCTGGACAAACTCTGGTGAGATTTTTCTGTAGTATTAGAACCGGCCACACAAAGCCATAGGAAAATATTGGATTATTAATTTAATGTCCATGTGTTTTCTCTTTGAAGGAAGTTTGTTTTTGTTTGAGTCAGTTGAACAAATATTGGATTATTTATTATCATTAAATAAAATACGGTCTGCTGTGTTAGGTCTTGGTTGAACATGTTTAATTGATCATTTGAATATGTTTTAATGGACACTGTACTCGTCCTCGGCTTGTAGTAAATTAGTTTTTTTGGCCTCTGCCATCTCTGCTCTATAGTAAGTTCAGCAGGAATCTTTTACATAAACCTGTCTGTCCGGTTCATGCATTCATCTCAGCTGATTTTAGAAACTGTCCTACAAAACTTGGTCTGAACAGAGGTAAATTTAAACCTGCTTTGTGCGGTGACTCAATAATAAGAAGTGAAAGCACATTTTCTTGAATGTTAACCACGTCAATATTAAGCACGCCCCATGCCCTGGATCTTATGTCCTCTGCCTCTTCTCTGAAATACACTCTTAACAGTTTTTATTATCTAAGCTGTTATAGAGAGAATACTGACTCATATGGACCAAATAGAAGGTAGGTAGGTATGTATGTATGTAGGTAAGTCATCAATCTACTGGTATACAGCCCCTTTCATAGACCAGAGTCACGAAGCACTTTACAATTGCTGTGGGCATTTGTCCTCTCACTCAGCACATGAGAGTGGGGTCGCCACACGGGAGGTGCACACGAACCTACAGACACAGGGAGAACATGGAAACTCCACACGGAAAGGTCTGCAGGTGGAACACTGCGCCACCAGGCCACCCAAGGGTGCTATTATGCTAAAGTGCTATAACTTCACTCGCTTAATCAAAAGCATAAACTTTATTGTTTATTCAAAAATACCAAATTTGTCTTTACTCTAGCTCAACAACAGTGAGACTAGTTTCAACACATTAGGGACTTTAAAAACATTGTAAAGTTCTGAAACTCAAAGGCCAAAGGTCGTCCAAATGCTGATGATAAAGAGGGTACTGTAAAAGCTAAACAAATAACCTGAAAGAGGAAGTTTAAATCAGAAGTGAGAGAGTGGAGAGCTGTGAGATGGAACACCTGCTCCTCTAAACAAGACGTGGCATTTCCCCAAAGTCTGTGTCATTCTGTAACAACACATCCATTACAGCTTACATTACACCCATATAAGTGTGACTGGATTAAATGCATCATCTCAGACAATAAGGACAACAACAACTCAAAATAACTATATTAGATTCTATAATCCACTGCTGCTTAGATGTTGGATCGAGTATTGAGAGTTATTGTTGTTGTTGTTATTGTTGTTGTTGTTATTGTTGTTGTTGTTGTTGTTGCTCACCTGGGCTCTTCAGGTTGTACCTCTGCTCCATGTTTGAAGCCATTTCCAGCTGATCCGGGAGTCGGGTTGGATCAGGACTGGATCAGGACTGGATCAGGGCTGGATCAGGGCTGGATCATGGGCTGGATGCTAACGAGGAAGCTAGCGGTGGTTCGGGTTGGCAGTGAGCAGAACCGCCCTGGTCCAGACGGTACAGGGACTTGTCTCAGCCCGTCTCCCCCCTGGGTCCAGCCGAACCACACGGGTCCACGGTCCTCTGTCCCAAAGCACGACAATGTCCCAAATACCAGATTTAATCACGGTCACAGCATGCTAACGCTAACGACAAGACCAAAGCGCTGACGTAAATTAGAGAAACGTAAACAAGAAGAGGATCCGGTCTTTCAAAATAAAATACGAACTAATTCATTTGCGTTTTTTATCTTGCGTTTTATTTTGGCTCTTAAAGAAAGCCATAGACAACTTAATTACAATATAATCTTGCTACACTGACGACACAAGGAATTGGAAATTGGAATTTTGAAGATACAAAAGATCCTTACCCATGCCAGAATGAAGTTA